>JAMKCH010057072.1:0-89242 GCA_023653785.1 Ophioderma brevispina | reverse complement strand
ATGATGGTTGTGGTCAAAAACTTGGTGACAAGGGGTGTTTTTTTGAGCTAAAAACCTAAAAAAAATCAAGATTTAATTAATTCTTAGCAAACAAATTTTAATCAGGATGCAATACTATCACCACTGACATTTTATTCTGGATTTCTGTTTTATACAATATATAAATGGTCTGGAATTTTAAGGCCCCAAAATCACTTATTTTCCTTAAAAAACACTTTTTATTACACTGTCACCACACGAGTAGTACCGGAACCCTTTAGGCAATGTTTAAAACACCTATATCATACAAAATGAATTACCATAAAAAAAAAGATTGTATATTTTTACCTTTAAACAAAATTTTAAAAAATAATTCGCTTAATTTGCAGCCCCAAAATGCATTTTCGGCCTAGAATCATCCCTGCCACCAATATTTCAACCACAACCATCATTTCTTTCCTTAAATCTCATATATTTATCCTTCAAATAAAGGTGGTTGTGTTTTTTGTACCAAGAGCGGGGTAACTTGAAGAAAACTAGAGCACTTTCAAAGCCTCGGCCACTCCATTATTAGCCACATTACATCATTTACAATGGCTATTATGCGTAAAATCATGCAGCATAATATTACGTAAAGGTTACTCAATAGAATCATTTAGCCCATTACATTTGTACCCCCGGCCGGAAGAAAAATGATGGATTTGTTTGGCAAAATACAGTGATTTTGGCCAAAATACCAAAATTGGGCAAAAACCGTGATTTTGGATCAAAATTGGTCGCAAATCAATCTCCAATATTAATAATTTTTTGCCCTCCCCTTTTTTTCTTAATTTCAATTTCAATTTTGCCCCACCCCCCCCCCCAAAATTGAAAAAGCCGAATTTTAGACTTCTCAAAGAGGAATTGACTATAACCATGGCAACACTTTATTTAACTTAAAACATTTTAAAAACACTAATTTATTTTGTTCGTGTCCTTTGAAAGGGGATAAGGTCCTTTGGGAGGGTATAACCCTCAGTTGTTTATAATGTAGTTTTTGTGATTTTTAAAAATCCTCAGGTCTTTTTTCCACACAGTTTTGTCAATGTGAATCATAATGGCCAAATGGATTTTTAGCTTTGGTCATTAAAGTTGAAACGAATGACCATTCATTGTTGACAAAAAAGATCAATTCTAGTTGTTTCCCCCCATGGGATTTTTGTATTATTGTTATGCACTTTTCCACCTAGCCAAAGCGGGGTTCAGTTATAGCAATTGTATCTCCACAGAATGACAATCACACATGTGTAGCCAAATTATTCCACTCAAAGTAAATTTGTATTGGTGTTGTCTGTAGATTTGGGTGATAATCTATTTTATTAATGGAATTTTCTATTTCATTTTGATTCATTGGCCTTCGTAATTAAAGTAGCTCTTAGGCTGAAGTCAATTTTAAAGTACCTTGGGATCCTTGGTTGTATTGTAACACATGCTGGAAAGTCATCTTCTAAAAATCAGGACCTGAAAAAAAACCCACTGAACTCTTTCTAACACTTTGACCTTTAAGAGATCACTGAACTGTTATTTGCTTGGGTTGGTCAAAACATTCAGTTGGGGAAAATACAATTTATTTAAGAGAAACTGGTTTTGGTTCATTTCCAATTCAGGTCAAGGCTACAGTATATCAAAAATTATTACAGAAAATGTGTAATTTCAGCTGTCATAATTAATTTCAGAATGGACAAAACAATTTATAAAATAAATAAGTCCAGGGCATAAGTACACAAGTTTCTTGAACAGAGAATAATTCTCTTTCATGATGACAACAAAACTGGACAGTTTCCTGAACAGATGCAAGAATTACTTTGTGTCATGTGTGGGTCAAACTTAAACTGATACAACTGATATCATTTAAAGCCACAAGTTTGAGTTACTTTGCAGAGGCCCATTAGAGTGGATTGAAAATGGAAGTTCTCTAACATGATTGGTCATATTTTCCTCATATATATGACAATGTATTTTGTTCAAATTTTCTGGAAAAGAAAAAATAGGCATTTAGCTGATACCAACATTAAACATTTGATCTTGGTGGCGTCAATGTTCATTAAAGGTGCTTGTATTGTGTTCTCTTGGTACTTGCATACACTTACCACCAAGTTTCATGGGAAACAAACTTGTGGTTTTGATGGTAGACGATATAATGCATATATTGTCAAGCCGTATTTACTACTCTGCTAATATTGATGGTTAACCAATAAAATGGTGGTTTTAGTCTCCATCTTCGAAAAGAAATGAATTTGACAGGTGAATTTTCATGATGACAATGAGAATACAGCTTGATATAAAAATTAATACTACTTCCGGTTAAGTCAGGGGTCCCAAAGACGATCGTAATAAGCATTAGCACAAGTAATGAATCGCATTACATAGCACTTCTACAGTGAATTGGTCAAAGGCAAGTAACAAGGTCAGCACACCTTAAAGTGACAGGAGGAGATTTTTTAGGATACGAATTTCTCTCAAATTTCACTGGCTCGGTTGTAGAACAACTACCTAGAACGTTTCGAAGTTTTATTGGACAAACAGGTGCAAATAAAACCGCAAACCTTGTTTTGAACTCCCCTGCTTCCTGATCGTTCCCGCCCCATAGAACACCATAGCTTTGAAAGTACTAATCATCATCTTATTACATAAGACGGCATAGTCGGCTTATTCACTTCAGTGGTGATCTAATACATGGTAGGCATTCCAATATGGTAAAAAAACCGGTTCGAGAAAAATTGGGGGCGCTTCTTTTCCTGTGCAATCTCATGTCCTCTTTTAAGCAGCAGAATTGGGGAGGGGGACTGACTGCTAACATTGCTTGGGGACTCCAGCAACCCAAAGCCAACCCTTGCTGGACATGAGTTGGAGCTTGCAGCTTCATCATTCTCAATCTTTGTTTAAAATATGTCTTGATTGTCTTGCTAGAATCCAGATTAGGGTGTGAGCCACGGGAGGGCACCTATACCATAGGTGATGGTCATATCATTATCAATCACAATTACAGAATTTGGGTTAAATTAACTATACCGTAATTATGTACAAGTGATTTCACAAGCTAATTTTCAGTTTTTATGGTGTGCCATGTACTTTGGCGTCTGTAATAAAGATAAAAGTAGCCATGACCTTCAAAACTTAAAATTTACTATTCCTATACTTTGTAAAGATTGAAATTTTAAAAGCCAGAAATGGACAAACAGCCCACCTATTAAAAACCCTTGCATTGTTTCCAATGCAGCCCAAGCACCCCCCTTTATGCATAATATTGTGTGCAGACATTGAGGGCCTTCCATGATACTGCAAGTTCCCCTGGTAAACATTCAGCAGAAATTGTTCTTAACGGCAAAACCTCAAAGGTGCGTTGTTTTCACATTCATCACCACACCCGGTACCTCATATCTTGTAATTTTTAAGGTGTGTCCCTTCTGTATTTATACATGTTATTATACAAAACATCTATTCCCTGTATATAAGCTGTAATTTTGTTTATTTTCAGAGACTGTATAGGTTTCTATTCATTTTTGTGTATATAATAAAAAAACAACAACTTAAAAAAAAAAAAAAAAAAAATACATTTATTGAAATTTAAAGTTGTACCACCAGATGGAGCAAACTT
Organism: Ophioderma brevispina; assembly: GCA_023653785.1. Lineage (NCBI taxonomy): Eukaryota > Metazoa > Echinodermata > Ophiuroidea > Amphilepidida > Ophiodermatidae > Ophioderma > Ophioderma brevispina. Next base: position 85,626 of record JAMKCH010057072.1, on the reverse strand, counting down.
GTTTGTTAATGTAGACCCATCCTAAGTGTACCATAACAAACATACAATAAGGAATATAGTCAGCTATTCAATATTGTCCTAGTTCTCTGCCTTTCCAGCAGGCCCATTATGGGTATTTCAATTTTGCTGATATGTTAAATAGGTTAAAAGTCAAACTTCAGTTTTTAATCTCCGTACAACTGGTCACCCCGTCGCTTTGCTAAACAAGCCACTGTTCGGCATTTGGAAGGAAATCACTTCGCCAAACCGGGATGTTATTGTCCCGATTTCCGTAACCAGACTCTCGACACACTTTTAGAATTCGGAAAACCCTTTCCACAGAATACAGCACAGGTTTACGATTCGTAACCGTGTCAGGAAAGTGTCAGATGAGTCTGGTTATGGAAACTCCCAGGTGATTCCACCCACCTACAATAACTCATAGACTTTGGGTCTGTGCATGTCATAAAAAAGTGGTACTTTGTAAATATTCTGTGTCTTTTATCAAACCTTTCAAAGTTTCCTCGATGTATAATCGAAGTACGAAACTCAACTGTGACCATCAAAGAGTCCAAATATTTAGTAAAAGGCTGGTATTCTGAAAGGGATCTAACTTTAGACCTGGGTTTAAAAAACCAAGGTTATTCCGACATGAGTGAACCTTTTTTTTTTTTTTTTTTTTTTAAAAATGTGCTGTAACTGCCCATCCATGTAAAAAAGGAAAACTAACCCGGTTTAAACCAGGTTCTAAAGTAGACTCCTTTCAGAATACCAGCCCATAAATACTAGTTTTGAGTAATAATTTCTACTACACGTAACTGAATGATTGACATTCACATTTGAGAACAGGGACCTTAATTATGGGCCGATGCCACAGATTGGGCTGAGTTTTGAACTGTTCTCTGGGTCATGAAGTAGCTACTGGTAGTGTAAGCATAGTTTTGTTCTGTAACAGTAAGTCGAACGTTAGCAGATGTGCAATTGAATTTATACACAAATTTATGCCTGGGAAAATTTGATTAATTTGAACATTGTTATTACCAACGTTACTGTATTGGATTGATATAATATGCTATATTTCTATGTGGTTTTGCTAGTTGTGGACATGCATTAGCATTGTGATAATGTTGACATCATAAAATGGGCAACTGAAACTTGATATTTGTAACTTTTTTGTTATAAAAGGTACCTGGTATTCTTTCTTAAAGAGAACCCGTAAATACAGTATACTCTATATGTAATTGACCACATCCGAGTGGTTTCATCGAAAACTGAATTATTATTAACCATAACAAATTAAAATAATCTAGTCTACCATGTGCTATTTAAATTTGCGCTGGTAATCTAACATAGTAAAGGGACCGCCAGGCAGTCTACGTGTATACAAAATGCACTCCAACACGGGTGATCTAAAGTGCAGCTCGTGAGAGGAGTGGTGTAGTATATACTTGTTAGATATATGACCACTTTCCATGATAGGAAATATTGATATATTCCAGGCTGGGAACAGACCGTTTTTCCGTCTCTTACAAGGTGGTTTTGCGACTCATCAGTTAATGTGCCGGTGTGTGGCTTTCAGGGGACCAAGCGGTCTTTGGTAGTGTTTTTGCTGAGATCATATGTCGTGCAATTGTTAAAACCCATGTCAGGTGGAGAAGGGATATAGGTCATTGGTTACAACCACGTGTATTCAAAAATCTCGTCCTCGGACGCGCTTGTGTCGCCTGCCTCGCGTTAGTGAATGATAGCCTAACATGACCTTTTGACCTTGATAGTGACCTTTGGACCTCATCAACAAATGAGGGATCCTATGTTGCAACTATGAATCAAGTTTGGTTCCAATTGAACTCAACTTTTCAAAGTGAGGTCAATTTTACATTTCAGCCCATTTTACAACTTGACCTCCTCACCATGGCCTGTGACCTTGGATGTGATCCTTTTGACCTCATCAACCAAATGAGGATCCCATGTGCACCTATGATCAAAGTTTGGTTTAAATCCATTCAACGATGGGGATATTACATGCAAATGTTAACACTTTTTCACAACAGACATCAACAGACATCATCAAACACAGAAACAACAGTGGTGGACAAGTGATACCTAGTGTCTTCCTGCCTTAAGGCACTGGCGACAAAAAAAAAAAAGTTGTATTGTATTCAAGTTTAAACTAATTAATTAACTAATTAATTAGGTTAGTTATGATAACAGCACAAAGACCAGGATAAACACCATCATGGTGTGATGGTGTTTTTTGTTGTGGTGAGCATGGTTATACTGAACAGTGCATCGCATACTAGTTGACTATGGATAGAACGAATCAGGATGGATTCATTCATTGGTTGGTTTGCAGCGTCCAATTCATTGTGTATAAATGAGAACCAAGGTCATAGCTTCAAGGGCACGGATTGGGTGTGGTGCTTTTGTTCCCCCAGCCTTGGGAATATATCAATATTTCCTATCAGGAAATTGTTCACTATATCTAACGAAGTTATATACCTACACCATCCTCTCACGAACGAGCTCGCCACTCAAGATCACCGTGTTGGAGTGCATTTTGTCATACTACGTAGTGCCTGGCGGTCCCTTCCTTACTTTTACTGTTGCGTCATAGATGGCATAGGAAATACACCTGAAAGCATCACGTGTGAAAAGTGTTATGACACTACTGTGCCGTCGTTATCGCATAACATTCCCATATATACACTAGCACAAATTTCAAATAGGCAACTGGTCACAATGATTTAATTTGATTTTAATGGTTAGTGTAATTCAAGATTATTATTTATATCAGGCTTCCGAGTGGTGGAAGAAATTCTTTGTATTGTACAATTTCGGTAAAAGTCCCCGGATGTAATACAATATTATTTTGAATATTGGTATCGGCATCCGGCATTTTTAGCGAGAACGACATTATGACTGCCTGGGAGACGTTTGGACAACACTGTCACGCAAAGTTTGGCCTGAGTCAGCGCTGATATTTAAAAATAATATTGAATGGCTTTCCTTCGTATGATACAGATATATTGCACTCGCTGAAAACTATTGTACTCGTCTTCGAATCGTACAATATTCTTCTAGCTCGTGCATATATTCTGTATCATACTCATCAGAGTATTCAATCTTATATAGTATCCACGAGACCACTCGATATGTTTCAATATATTTTATTAGCTATATTGTACAAATTATTCTTAGTACGGGTTCTCTTTAATTCTACATAAGCTATCTTACTTCAAATAACTACAAAACTGACAACTCCTTTGCAATCAGGTATTAACTAAAACATTAACACACAAATCAGGGACAAGCTTTAAAAGGCATAATCGTAATTTTTTGACCAAATATTAATGAATTCATTAAAAATAGGTGTTGACGTTAGGTAATCTTATGAAGCCAAAATTATCTCTATTATCCACGTACTTGTGATTTTCTAGTAAGGAGCCTCATGATGGAATTCCCCTTTTTGGTGTAATTATTGATTTATGGAGCATATGGGTATGCAGACAATGGGCACATAATACACGCTTGTATTTTAGTTTGGGCTAGCTGGCAGGATCACTTAGCAATCTGTTGTGCGTGTGGCAGTGTGTACAATCACTACTTGTTATTTTTTTTAAAATTGACCAGTTCAAACTTTTGTCATAGTGCACCATGGGATCCCCATGTTGATGATGTCAAGGTCATGTGAGGTCAAGTTGAAAAATAGTCTAAAATGTGAAATGACCTTCATTTGAAAAGTGTTCAATGTAACCAAACTTGTCACAGGTTGCACCATGGGATCCTCAGTTGATAGGTCAAAGGTCATGGGCGGCCCAAGCTTATATTCTTTGAATATCGTGGCGTGAAAAGCGAGAGAAACCGCGAAATTCTAGACGATCAGTTTTCAGGACGAATCTAAGAATTGTTTTGTTTTGAAATGGCCAATCCATTTGCACAGCAAACCCCTTATACTGCTTCCCTATAACTGCTGTTTATTCAGTAAACCTACAAAAAATGAAAACCGACTTGATACCATATGCAAGAAATGCAGAGGTTGAATTTCATGCTTTACATTGGGAGTCTTGAGACCTAAAGGGCACGATTCTCAAAACACCTTGGCAAGAAGTGCCCTTATTTTCATGCCAAGCCACTACTTTGCCATTGAATAGCAAGACACTGGACCGGGCCTTATTAAGACAGGAATTTTTAATATAGAGCTTATTATGTAATAGGTGGCAGTGACCCTTAGTTTCTGTTGTCTTACATGGCATGTGCATAAACTCTAGTTCCTTAGAAAAATACGTAAAGGCTAGTGACTTATGAAGATAATTCAATATAACCATTTTACTTGGGTTTCCATGTGCTTGTTTGAAAAACAATAATCTGTTGACCTGGCCCTCCAGTTATTGTAAATAAGTGACGATGACTTCTTTACTTTTACAGGGGGTAGGACATTTCAGAGGTCCAACGTAACCCAGGGGGGGCCGGCCACCAGATAGCGTCGTTTTTGCCTACCATAGGTTAGCATAATCACGAAAACTTGACAGATATTCTAAAGTCGAATGAAATATGTTTAATATCAATAATTTTTCCACTCAAAAATCCGTTGGAGTTGAAGAAGGATCAACTCCAGTGTAAGTATTTTTTTGGTATGAATAACGTTACAAACGGGATCCATTTTGACGAGGTGGCTTATAATTTTTACTAATAGTATTTGAATAAAATATTTATTTGAATTACTTGCGAGAACAAAAATTTTAAAAGATAATGGTACTATACAATACAAAAGGCAAGTAACTCAGGATGAGCGAATGGGCTTTGAAAAAGCCCAGACACAGGTGCTCACTCATCTTAGACAAAAAATGTGATGGCAACTGACACAAATTACATTAACATTACAAGAGTACATTACATACAAAGAAGTTCAGAGAACAATAGCATTAATGTATATACAATAAATAATGATAAATAGCACAGTAGCCCCATTCAGATGCAAAAAAAAAAAAAAAAATTTACTATAAATGACTTGGGTAATAAAAGGGTAATAAAAGAGCCATTAGGGCAGAATGATTAATAAAAAAAGATTTACACTCTGATTTGAAAGTAGAAATGTTTTGAGGCCTCTTGCATAAAATTGAATACCCCATTCCACAAGCGTGGAAGAGCACAAACAAAGCATTAAAGAAAGGAAGTTCTGGCAGGTACTGCAAAGTCTGGAACCGTTATTATTCTACTTTCTTTGCACAAGTGAACTAAAGTTTCAGGTAAAAAATCATTCAAAACGGTGTACAAGACCAACCTTTGGAACTTGAAAACATCTCAAGTTTTCATTCAACTGCAGTTCGGTAAGCTTTTCTGTATAGTTCGGGGGATCTACTCCCTCACCACTGGAAATTTCCTAATTAAAAGGAAACAACGGGTGATTTTTCCTCTGACTCTCTCCAATCTATCAAGATTATTTCGTTTGAAAAGGGGCCCCAGACACAGACACTGTATACAACATGAGGTAAAAATAAGAGATTTATAGAGATTGGCATTGCAGCAGAAGACATATTTTTGGTGCATCTAATGATAAACCCAGAAAGCTTAGAAATTGTCCATCTACAAATGCCAACCTGAGAATCAAAAGAGAGGTCCTTACTAAAAGTTACACCAAGAGTTTGAAGTGTAACTCATCCAAGTTTTACAGTACCCATTAAATAAGAGCTACAGAAATTTGAGACATAGCCTGTCATGTGCTGACAAGCATTTGGAAAGATTTAAAAGGAAGTTTTCTTGATGATTGACCACTGAAGATATTTAATTCCCTGCTGCCGAATGTTTGTGATCATGTTCACTATTGATCGGTCGCACAATTGGAATGTCGTCTCAAATTGAAGAGTGGAGAAATAACAACCATGGTTTGATGTCATTTAACAAAGAGCAGAATAGTAAGGACGCAAGGACAGACCGAAAAAAACCCTGAGGCACACAGAAGTCACTGTTCACCACTCAGACACAACCGTTGGAAATAACACGCTGTCTACGCATAAAAAGACAATTTTGGATCCAATGCAAAGTGAACCTCTAAAACCCAAAGATGGAGCTTACTGCAGCAGAGGTTATGATCAACTTTTAAAAGCTGACTGAAATCCACAACCTAACTCCATCACCAGATTACATTTTCGATCATCCAAGGACTTACTGATAAGATGGAAAATTTGTCAAGCATTTGTTTCAAATTTCTGCACTAACGAAACCAAATTGGTTGTCAGAGAGAATATTATCTCTATTATAATAATTCCATCATACCGCAAGACTTAACTTTTCAAACCTTACCAAGCACACTTGTTAAAGAAACTGGTCTGTAACTGCCAATTCTCCTTAGGCTTACCAGTCCTTTATAAAATAGGAACTATCATTAGCATCTTTCAAGCTGCCGGACCTTCCATGCTGAAACAAACAACATTAACAAGGTCCACAAAACAGGAGCCGAGCTCATTAAACAAAAACCCTCAAAGTCCGGAAGTACTTTCATCAGGACCCGCGGTAGATTTAGAAGTATCCAGGTTTCAAGCACCGCCATCACTACTTCATTCACAGTAAAGGGATCAAAGGAAAAAGGAGGCTGCCCCATGTGACGGGTGCTGAATCGGCCAAGATGCTATCAAGAGTATCGTACATATCATATCAAATTTTGAATTTTTTTTTTTGCTAAGAGAAATAATTGTTAAAAGCAGCAGCAATAGTCTAGATCATTGACAACTCATCATCAATAGTAACGAACATTATCAGAAGGCCTTTCCTTGTTTTGATGTGGGGGCTACATAAGAACCATAACTTTTTTGGGATTGCTCTTGAAATTCTCAGAATGGGTATATGTGTAACTACTGTGACTTTTCCCGAATCTTGCTTTTCACTTATTAACTGCAAGTCCCTTAACTGCTGCTGAGCAACAGCAGATTCTCAACTTAGCCCTCTTATACAACATCTTTTTTCTTTGTACAAACTTCCACTTCTCTATTCATCCAGGTAAGTTGATGTTTCCTAACACAACTTTCTTTGGAACGATTCATCAATACAAGACTTAATGAATGACTCACCCTATCCACATAACGTCTTCCTATCAAACATAATGCATAGAAAGTTAGCAGCAAGTACTTCATATGATCAAAATCAGCCTTATTCAAGCAGTAGAACAGACTCTATTAATAGCCCTTACCCTAATTGGGAATATTCACGCATTCCACAGCTGAGTTCCACAGCCATGTAAATTACCAGTTGAATTGCAAGACAAAACAAAAGAAGGATCAGACACACCCAAGTCAAAGGAAATGATCCATACCTTCCGAGTCTTAGAAGTAGGTTCTTTTAACACCCGGGTAAAACCACTACAATACATTGGTATCAGAAGTCTGCTTGAGAGCCCTGTACCAAATCTCATTAACCCAATCAATGTTGAATATTGAAATCACCAACTAAGCAGCACATCTTATAGGATCTACCAAAGCCTGAATTTTCACTAAAGATTATCGTCCAAAATACCAACCATTTTTATTTTGAGAAGGAGGCCTATAATACACACCAAAAAAATTCTTAAACCCTGATTACAGCGAAATTCGGCCCCACATTTCAGATCACTCGATAAAACTCAGACTCAAGACAGGATTAAATTACTTCTAATAACCCGCAGGCAACTCCCCACCATGAGTATTTCTATCATTCCTAAAACATTATAATCAGGAGGAAAAAACCTCCCCATCATAAAATGAATCCCAACCATGACTCTGTTATAGCAATAATGTGAGGTTTTTCAACATCCACACGAGCTTGAAATTCAGCAACCTTATTTTTGATACTCCGAAGCATTGAAATATAAAACGATAGGTGGGTTTTTGCTATTCAAGTCAGCAGATTGAGGACTATTTGACATGTCACTACCAGAAGAAATATCCTTCTGAGAGTAAACCTCACTAACAAAAGAAATACTATCTGACCCTTGAGAGAGATGCGACCCATGCAACCAACGCAAAACACAGAATTATTGACAGTATTACAAACATTATCCTCACTTAATTGACATCCATTTGCCCTGTTGAGAGAAGACATCCAATCATAGTATCATCATAGATATTGACATTTGGAACATTTTCAATATTATTACTCTAGACTCCAAGCCACACCAACACCATCACTATCATTTAACAGGTATAAAATGGAAGCTTGAAACATCAGACGTATTAACATTTGATTTAAGAATAAATAATATTTGCACATGATTTCAATGAATATCAAATTGTACATGAATAACATCGCCATCAAAAGAACCTGCAATTGATATGGAACTTTCACGAGCATTGATCCACAGAAAACTCAGGTTGACGTCGCCCTTAATTTACCAAACAATAGCACACAATCAACATCTTTAGCCAATGAAACATTATATCAGGACATTAGTTCAATGGTAAGAAATATCACCATCATCATTATCACCAGCAATTAAAATGTTGTGGCCACTATTTAACATAGTCCCTATTCAAAGATTGTTCAACGTTTAGGCTAGTATCCTTAGAAATACAATATCCTTCCATGGAAGGTTTTTTTGAGTTTCTCTGCCTATTATGTCCTCAGAGCAGTCACCCACTTCGGGTAAATTGTTCGTGGAAACAAATGTGGGTGCACACACACCTTAAAAATCCTGGACTGGCGCGCTAAAAACTAAGGTCCCCTATTATTTGGGTGCAGGTTGTCCTGCGCCCAAGTTCTGTGACTGAATGATTATCTATGTAGGTCCAGCGATTTTCACTACAAATCATGGAAATTACATCGTTTACTGGTGCAATTTTGGAGCCTGGTTGTCCTTCCTACTAATTACAGATGAAATGCTACTCACATTTGCTATTTACAATGAGTCTTTATTGTGTTTTGAAGTCTCCCCTTAATTTGCTTGTGATTTGCTCCATGTTATCACATTGATGGTTGTTGGTAGCAACATGATAATCCAAGAGTCCGCTTTTGAATACAGTTGAAGACCATGTTTGACATATCCCAGAATATCCTCAATCGACGCCTACCTCCCTTACTCAATTTAATTCACATCCGCAGTTCTTAATAAGTTGACCTCATGTTTCAAGGCGCAGGGTCATCGCTAGTTATAGCTGCGGACGGGGCTGCGGACCATGTCCCAGGTAGCCTATGCACGACAGATGCAACAAAAATCTTCTAAAGACTTGTATGTAAGCCACCGATCTCATGTCACTGTCTTTAAAAAAAATTTGATGATAGTTTTTGCAGTACAATTATGCACCACCGACTAGAGCAAGGCAATTTAGATCGGCCTCGCTCCGTACGGGATTTCCCACTGGCCACTCACTGATCTATTTTATAAACGCCATCAGTGACTTCAACTTTCGGTCACTGTCCAGGCTCGTCGAATGACTCGTGTCGTCAGTTTGCGCTATGAATGAAGCTTGTCCTCCACCGCCTGACTTGAACCCGATAGCTAGTCTTTTTCAAAGACTTATTGTAGGAGGGCACGCTTTGCACATTTCGGAACTTGACTATACTCCTGGGCCATATTTCTTGGACATAACACATCATTACTGCGGCTTCTCCTGCAACACGATGGCCACGCCATTTTGGTGGGAAGCGGGCGTACCTAACTTGGCCAAGAAATTTGAATCAGAGTATAAAGCTACTGGTCCATGAATAATTTAAATCTAATAATCGTTTTGGATATTGTTGCGCACAGGGTTAATCACTAAACCATATCAGATTTTGAACTCAATATATTAGAATAATTTAATCTTGAATCTTCTAATTTATTAAGGTGATTTTGGATTGTCACTGGACCGATAGAATTCCATATTCCCATTTGGAAATCCCCCAAATCGAGCAAGGGTCGTGTCCAGCCTATCCCCTTCTTGTATTTTTCTCAGTCACAGAGGCAGCAAACCACCTCAATTGCAATGCAGGCATAGGCAGTCAAATCCCAATTTTTTTTGACAGCCATTGATTCAACATGTAAACCTTAATCTTGATGAAAATCCTTCAATCTGTATGTATTAAACAAACTGGGTTCTATATTTTCTTATTTCCAAACAATGGAGCTGAAGAACCAATCACTTTAAAGATTTTTTTTAAATCATGAATACGTATTAGGAAAAATATGGGCCCGCACCAGACAGGCCCACATCAAGCATCAAACTGGTTTTAGTTTGGCAGCCTTGTTTGCCGAAATCCCGTTTTGATTCATTTGGACGAGTTGATGTATTGAATGGGCCTTGGCCGCCACTGTCTATGCCAGACCCCTGTCTATTGCAGCATGGTTGCGATCACCAGACAGAATTTTGCTGCTCTTGAAATGGAACTGCCTTGCCAAGAACATATAGTAATACAGCTTTTTGCTTGGCATGCAACATGTGCCATCATGACAGCTTCTAACCATTTCTTGTGATCAAAATATACTAGTTTCAGACCACCTGTGTGGCCTATTCATTAAATGTCCAAACACAGTCCGGAAATGGCAGGTTCGAACCCCATACAGTTATTTAACCAAAATTTGGACTTTTTTTTTTTTTGTTAAAATTCGCCGCTTCTTGTCAGACACTTTACATTTAAGGGATTAGCCAGGGATTTGCTAATCCCAAATTCTCATTTTTATATTTTTGTTACTCCTGGCATGGTATGCGAACATACCCTTAAGTGGTTGGCTTGAAAATCCGTTATTAACGACACTATCCGTGATTTGAAAAATATTGAAATTTGCAGGAATACTTCAAAGTTAAGGATAAGTCTGTCCAGAATTCTCATAATTTCCCTTTTCCCACTGTAGAATTCTAAAAGACAAAGAAAACGGCAGAGTGTTCCAAGATACGATTCTCCATTCAATTACGTGTTACAGTAATGACTACAATCTCCGATTCTGGTCCTTATTAAGTTGCTGTCTTTTTATCATTGCAGGGTTTTAGGATACCTGTACTTGTTACGTACATGCCAAAATCTATTTTTGATGGATTTTTTCGATTGCTGATTTTAGCAAATCACGATAGTGTCTTTAAAAGACAAGGCAGTACTCTTGATCTGATTCTGGAATTTCTATCGTGCGTATCAAAATTCCAACTTGAGATCAAAAGCCCTTTCCCGGGAATATCACCGATTTTTCACACGTGATATTGTGCACCGTGATCAATCGTCTAGACTCAAACAAAAACCTCATTGATCTTTTGTTTATTCTTCTGTATTGGGTGTAAACCATATCAGCCGTTTTAGTGTAGATTTTGAGACGCCGTCTCTGTATATCTATTTGCTGGAGAGACGGTATGAAAAATTTCCTCAATATACTTCATTTTTTCACTACTGGGCGGTTTTTGTGTTTCTACATAAGCATTTATCATGGAATTGTACAAACACAATATCCCTGAATTGTCAAGTTAACGGAGCATAAGGATGCTGTGGTTACTCCAGAGGTGTGGCCGTTGAGTTGTGCAATGAATGTGAAACAAACCCAATTAGTGACAATTCCCATATCCCTAACGTCCCTTGACTGCATTTTTTTTCCAGTTTTCAAAATCACGGAGCGGACCCGTTTTTGTTTGGGGGAAATTGCACCCCTATATCTACAAGAAAAAAATGCTAACCACCTTTGGCGGTGATCGTCAGGTGTAGTAGTCCTTTTTCCGAAAAGGATGTTGTGGGATATCGGCCTATAGCCAGGGAAACAGTTAAATTTGTTTCATTGTTAAGTGCCAAACAAAAAAATCAAGTTTGTGTTCCCAGTAGTAGTCCAAAAAGCTAAATGTAAATGCACTTTTTATTTTTAATTTTTTTTAAAAAAAATCTAAAAGGGCTTCCCAGAAAATGCTCAAATTGGCTAATGGCAAGTCAAGACAGCTGCAAATCATACTTGAATTGTCCAAGTTTAGGTTATAAAACAAAAATATTGGATCACTTGAATCTCTTAATAAAATTGAAACATGCTATCATCTGTTTTTTGTCTTACATTGCAAATCTCCTCAGAAATAAAAAGAAAACAACAAATACAGTAACATGGCTCCAAATTAAATGCTGTGCCTGACTACTCCTGGCAACAAACTTGAAATCCCCTCTGACGTCACTATTCCATCAACCACTGGCTCCACCAACCATCACCTCACCCTTTGGATCCTGTATTCCTCAATTACCTGACTACCCCCCACCCTTCACCATCACTCCATCACACCATGGACTACTGACTTTGTCTTGTCAAGCACTGATTTCAGTATGCAAATCAACCAGGGGCAGCAAACAACTACAGACTAACTATTAGGTTAAAACCTATTTTTTTGCACAATTAAGTGCTTAAGGTACGTGGTATATCGGGATTAACAGTAAAATATAGATGACATTGTGGATTAAGAGAGGTTCTTGTGTTATGGCCCGCCAGGGAATTAGTAACAGAATTCTTTACATTCCCATTAACTGCTGTTTTCTTCAACAGTTTATTACAACTTGAAGAAAAAATGAATTTCTTCCATTTGACATCTTCCACAATTTTCAATTTCCAGAAATTGTAGAATAAAACTACATCCTCTGTTGACGTGATTATATGGTTCAGAATGGTTCAGAGTTTATTAAAACCCTGATTCTATGTTTCAAGCTAAATTGCATTTTACATAGACATTTCCCTTCCGGTTAGCCACCACCACCACCAACATCAACCATTTAATAAAGGAAACTTTCCCACCTGTCAGCCAAGTATTATTCACTGAGCCTTTCAAACCAAAGTATACAAAATGTTGTCAGTAAGGATCTTCTTCAACTTTTGGTCTTTTTTTTCATTTTGGCTTTCTGGCTTTTCTTATCTCGATTCATCTAAATATGTGACCCCGTACCAATTTGCAGAGGTGAAAATTCAATGAGGCGCCGGGACTTCTGTTAATCATGACTGTTATTGTGAGGAATGTCAGTGCCTGAAAAAACACTATTGGTGGCGTGTTCCATACATGAATGAATTGTATTTTAAGTGGCAGGTGAGTGGGTTATTGACCCGGTCAAAATAAATCCGGTGTTGGCACGTGATTTGAATTTCTTTCATTTTCCCTCTCCGACTGAATTGAATAGTCCAAAACTCCAGGGGGGACAAACGTATCAACGCTGAAAAACGACTATAATCAACCTGTACCGGGGGGGGGCTGATTTTGAGCCCAAAACATGGGGTCTCCGAAACAGGTTTCAGAAAATTTAAGAAAATCGCTGCGATCTCCTCAATTCCCAGCACTTTTTGGGGGGTTTCGAAGAAAATTTGGTAGAATGTGGCTGTGGGACATGAAAAGTAGGTCTCTGGAAATGTCCTAAAATGGTGGTCACTGGAACTGAACAAGAGCCTGAAAGGAGGGACTTATAAGTGGTACCTAACCATACTTACTTTCCTCCAATGTGAGAACTCTCCCCCCCCCCCCACCTTGGACCAATTAAATTTTAAATTGTTTTGCTGTCATCCCCACATTTTGAAACTTTGTTAATTTTATGTACCACATTTTTTACAGTACATTTAATTTCCAATTCACACACAACAAGCACATATTGCAAACACACACACACACACAAATGTTCACATACACAATAGTTCATAAATAATGAAGTGGCATTCAAAAGGAAAAAAGAATAATTTTTTTAGTAGTCATACAAAGAAAACTTTCTAAATTTAAGATTAACATATCCATGTGTGACAAAATCATGTATTGCACGACCTATAATATACTATGTAAAATTACTAGGGCTTGCTATCATGAAAGAACGCAAGTGTCAGGTCACTCTAGCCAAAACATAACATCAGGCTACACTAAGCACATGTGGTGTTATCTAATTACTGACCTTGAGGGTCCAAAAAATGGTTCCCTGTTTTCTTGGTAGAGACCTTACTAACAATGCATTCACAGAGTCGCCAGGCACCACAGTGACAGAGTATTGACTATGATTTTAGTCTAACAAAAATGTGTTACAAGTGTTACAAGTGTAACACTGTCTGTCGTATTCTTGATAGTTATGCCCTGTTCTTGCGTGTTAATGTTATTCCAAGGTGGTGAGTGTTTTGGGCCCTATGACCCTTTGCTCAACTCCTCCAATAATCTGTTTTGTTTCATACTGTGGAGTCAATGGAATAACGTTTGATGACATATTGACTATCACCCGCACTCTATTTAGACTTACTTTCCGTAATCCAAAATGCATTTCCACATTGTTTTCGATTCTCTCGCATTTTGCCTTCTAACCCCTTTAAATGGAGAAAGGAAGCTGTACATGCATAGCTACCAGAAGACTAACCCCCGACTTTAGTTTTTCACTGCATTTGGCAGAATGCCATGGCCTAGGGTTATAGAAACAGATAGGCACCACCATATGCGCCATTCTGCACACTTTTTCAAACTACGTACGCCAAATAAGGAATTCCAATTCAGTAATGTGCAGCAGTTTGCAAGGTCAACCAAACCAGAACCGAACAGGTCTTTACAAACTCACTCCGATTGCCCAGGGGAACTGAAAAATTTCTTGGGCAATTCATGTTATACCACCTTGTCCGATTGGGCTGCAACTGGTTCACTTTAAATTTATTGGCTCATATTCTGAAGAGAATGGTTGTGATATTAAACTTGTACTGGCAACTTGTGCAATAGGCAATTTTTGAAAGAGGTTACCGGTTAAAGGTACTATCAGTGATTTGCAAAAAAAAAAACAAAACAATTTTTGCCTGTTTGTAACTAGTATTGGTATCCTAACATTCCCTGCAATTATAAACTCAAAAAGCAACCTAATAAGGACAAAATTGGATATTTTAGTTTACTGTCCGTACAGACCACTCACCTACAACACATAATTGAATGGGGATTCAATCTTTGAACACTGCTTTCTTCCGTTAATCATTTTTTAGTGGGAAAAGATAACTTATGTCTACAAGACTTCTTCACTTTTGAGCTATTTTATAATAGACCCAATTTTATTATTTTGTAAAATTAGAAAAAACTAAAAAATTAATTTTAAAATCACAAAATGCAGCCCAATTGTTTTTTGGAAACAATATTATCAACGCTTGCCAATGTAATTACAAACACACCCCGAAGTGAATAATCCAAAAACATTGTCTTTATGAGGAAAAAGATTACTGTCATCACCATGTAAAATACAAACACTTTCCTATTGGGCTAATTAGGACAGTATGCAAGTTCAATTCAATACTCTGATATCTACTTTTTATCCCTATAACCTCTAAAACCTTCTCTAGGTGTGATTGAGTTGTGGAAAAAATCCTGATTTTGTAAAAAAGACTGAAAACAGCGTAAAACAACCTAAAATAGTTAGAATGTCAAAATTAAAGTTGCGGAAATTTTGAAAATTAAAAAATCAGGAATCGGGAAAAATCCGGAAGAATCACACTCCCCTGCTTCTTCAGGTTTGTTTTCTTTTTCTACAATCAAAGTGCAAATTCCAAGGAATTTTATCCTCTGAAAATCTCCTCGTGTTTCTTTAAATTTAATGTCCGTGCGGGGTCGGGTGGTCCTGGTTACTCATTAATAGTAGTTATAATTCAATGTAGTAAATGTTTGTGATCTCCTTTACATGTGATCTCCAATATTAAATGTCGAATGAACAGTTATTCCACATGTTATTAACTGGTAATTGAATATAGTACAGTGGCAATGATTGGTACTTATGAATGCTTTAAGTGGTAGACCTGTGTTTCAGAGTTTACTTTAGCCTGCTCATCTGTAAGTGCCAAGGTGTATTTCAGAATGATACCATGACATGTTGTCCCATTACAGGCTTCCCAAAAAAATGTTAACACTCGAGACACGGCCATTGTAAAAACTAAAGTACACATGGGACTTTGTTTGGTAGCGCCTAAAGCTAACTAATTAAGCTCTTATTGCTGTTTATTTCATTTCAATGGGATTCTGTCAGTAAAACAAAAGATAGCTTGGGTCAAAAAGGAGAGTACAAATTCGGATTGGTCCGATTTGCAATGGTTACATGTAAGATTGGTGAACGGATTTTGCTACATACCAAAATTGGGATATTGATTGTGTTATTGATCGGCAATTAGCCTATTAAGATATTGACAATCCCTTTTTGAACTTCATTATCGTCATAAGTGGTGAGCATTGCTTTAGGATCAGTATACTTTGGCTTGATATGTTTCAAATATTAATCAGTCATTTCACTTCATTAGCAGAGTTAGGCTATCAATCGCTCAAAATTACACAGAATGTTAATCATACCTTTCCTTATTGGAGTCCCGCAAGAAAATCTATGATTCCATAGTCAAATAACACCAAAAACCTACTAAGTAACCAAAAACAAAAAGAAAGAGAACTTCCGATATAAACCTACATGCCTAATGAACAGGCAGAATTGGAAAATAAAGACACCAGTGGCAGTGTCTACAGATCCACGGACCAAGAATGGCAAGACTCAAGCCAACATTTCTCTTGTTAGACGAGCAGTTGTGTAGATCCAACGATTAACCCCGTTGGTAAAACACGGTGGCAGGAATATCAAAGTCTTTCTTTAATATAAAAACACTACAAAATCTATTTGTTTTCTTTTTAAGATGGAAAGAAGATGTTCTACATGAAGCCAAGTGTATTCATGTTGCACATCATGCATTCCAAGTGTTTAAGCAAGAAATCGGACCAAGATGATTTTGCCCTCTCAATTTTTGAAGCCATATCTTTTGTTTTAAATTATAAACACAGTAAATTTCTGATTAATTTGCAAGTCTTGTTTTTTATGGTCTTCAATAAATAACAAACAAGGACCCATTCGTACTTTTCTTGTTAACAAATCCCGTCGCATAATCCGAGTGGTTACATTTTTTTGGGACAGCCTGTTACTTCCTACCCAAACACCGACTTACTGGAGTCAACCGAGTCAAAGGGTGGGGGGGCTTATAACTGACGACCTCCAAAAAATCTGCCCTAATCAATCAACCTACCACACATGACTACCCCTTGAACATTTAAATATCATCTTGCAACTGTCCAAGAGCATTGCAACTGAGTCCAGATAGGCACCAAAAAGTTTTTGCATCCATTTTGTTTATATGTTTGCTTTAACAAGAACACGACCACTAAAAATTACACACCCCCTAAACATCACACAAAGACCACGATAACAAAATGGATACTTTTTTCAAGCTAACAAAAGTGGGACCCTGAATCAGAAACAGTTTGATTGACCCTACAGGAGTTTGCTGCTATTGAGGGTCTGGATAGATGTTGTCCACATCCAATCACTCAGCCAAAAAAGAGGCAAATTTGACAATTGAGTTACTCTCATTATCAACAGTAAACAAAGTGGCTGTTGCTGGAAACACATTCTTAGGCACACATTGGTTAATTTGTAAATTTTATTATTTCACGGGTTTATGGATACCTATTTTGCCAAAACCTCATATTCACATAAATCCTTGTCTTATGTGGATAGATTCTGTCACACACCATTCTTCCTCCCAAAAGTGTCCCCCCCCTCGAAATTTTTATCAATTAGTGTGTTGTACGTGCTGGAGAGAAATTTTAAAGGTGAGTGTTCCGATTGTCTTTGGCGACCCCACTGATTACCCGGAAGTAAAGTAGTATATAGATTTTGAGTATCCAGTATGAAGGCCGTATTTTTCTCATGTCGTCCTGAAACTGTGAGCCCTCAAATCCATTTCATCCAAGATTTGAACGAAAAAAAAACCCCGTTTTAGTGGTTAACCATCAATATTAGCAAAGTAATGAATAGGGCTTTGTAATGAGCATTATTGGTTCTACCATCAAACCGCAAGTTTGTTTCCCACAGTAGGCTTGATTGGGGGCCGTTGTGCTGTCAGGTGCCAAGCGTGTCAGTCAAGTAGAGACACGATAGACAAAAATCTGGAACAACACCTTTAACTTTGGGAGTTAATTATGAAAAAATTGAGATTTTTGCTAAAATTTGAAAATAAGTCACCAAACAATATCATGAGCAGATGTGGGCCACAAACTCTTACAAGTAACACCCAACACACAAAGAAGGATGAATCTGGCAATAGTTATGAGGCAACAAAGAGTCTTGGTTGGTTTATTCACAACATCATTTTACAAATTTTATTTGTAATATTATCTTGTAATAAAATTGACACATCAAGTGTGGCAGGGTTCAGAAAGTTTGTTGATCACTACTGGTCTTCAGTTTTCCTTTTCTCTCTTTTGCCCCATTTTTGTAAAACAAGCATGAGGCTCGGCTCAGAAATTCCTGCAAAATAATGAAATATAAAGAAATGGTTAACATTCCTATTCATACAAAGCAACAAATTCGCAAACATGGTTTTCTTTAAAAAAAGAGTTGATTACTTATTTTTCTTCTGTAGATACCTTCAAGGCCTTAGGAGGGTCTCTTCACTTGGCAAATTAGAATAACAATCAAAATGGTCATTCAGAACCATATTTATGAAGAAAAGAAATATTGCACAAAAATCATGCCTTGATATTGTCATTGCACAGCAATGCATGTTAAAAAAAGGTGCAACAAGAGACTTCACATATCAGGTATCCCAAAAAAAAAACATTGAAAGCCCTGATTTGTGCATTATGCAAAGCATTTCATCAATAATATTCCCATCTGAAAGGTTAAGCTGAAAATATTTCTTTGGTACAAAATTTTGAATATCTAATTTCCTATATAGAAAATATAAAAAATTCAGAGGTGTATTATACCGAAATGAAAAGCAAATAAAAATCACCTTTTGTTTTCACTTTTAAGTCAAATACAAGGTAAGAAATCTTTTAAGTGTCTAATCTATATAAACACTGCTTATACACATTATATGGATGCCTCAAAATCTCTCATTGCACCTTTAATGAGCATGCATTTTGCTTAGAATGTTAATGCGATGTTGGATTGATTTTATGGGTGGGTGGGTGCATTTTTTCATAACAAACATTTACTGCATTGGATAACAAGATTCACTTTTTTTTTCAATGTGTGCTACAATAAATGGTAAAAATTAATGCACTTGAATCAGATTGACCAGACTATAATGGCACGTGCCCCTATGCGCTTGTGCACTTACTCTCGTCAAACGGAGTGCACATGCATTGCCATTTTGTCAATGCACTTGAAGCTAATAATATTACCCTTAACTTCTAAATTAGGAATGACAGGCATGTTGAACATACCAAGTGTAGCATTACAAATTATTGCTTTATGTTTGAATATAAATTTCACTAAGCACACAAGTTACTTTGTTATACTTTTCAGAAGCTGTGACTTCGAACAGGTTGAACAGTTTCTCAAGCTACTTTTCATTTTATGCAGTGAGGTCAATAATTTGACCAACAGTTATTTTTCTTGTAATGACTGACAAATATAAACATTTAAAAATGTTTTGTCTGAACAGATAGACTGGACAATGGACATTTAAAGATCCTTCTGTACTATCTTGCTAGTCCAGTGCAAATGTATCTCACCTGCCGATCTTTTTGAAACCGTTTTTATAATATATGCTTACTTTGCTAGAATCCATCCTTCTTAGAGAGCCTGTTTATGCTGTCATCAGATTCACCCTGAAAGGTAATATAAAATTCAATATTAGTCCCGGGAAGTCCACTCCAATGCAAAGTTGAATATTTGTGATAGTATCTTTTTCTCATCGAAGGGTATTGGAATTAACTATAGCTTTTTACTCAATTAACTCAAGCTGGTCAGAGCAGCACAATTAAGCACACACTCACTGTTAATCTGGAACCAATATTCATGCCACTCTGTAATAAGGGGGGGGGGGGGGGGGGGGGGGGGGGGGGTGATTAAAAGAACACAGCGTTCACCAAACAAGAGTTGTCTGCCGTCGTGGTTTGTGATGGGAAAAAGTCACCACAAACTTAGGACACTACCAAGAAAACCACTGTACCCAAATGTGTAATGAAAATTTCTGGATGTGGTGTGGAAATTTTACTGCAAGTCATAAACAGTATAATTCTTAAATTTTGGCTATGTGCTGCTAAGAAAACCCACAGAACACACTGTGCCAATCTGTGCTATCAGTAAATTAGGCCCAGGGAGATGTAAATAGCTATAGCAGATAAATTACTGAGTGACACATGCTGTTTTGTACCACTTCGTTATTTAGCAGTCTTATAAGCTGCCTGAGAGGTAAACATTCAGAAATTGGTGGGGTGGGTAAGGGTTTAAATGGTGGTTTTCTGTCATAATATGATCAGCTAAACAATATTACTACACCATAAAGGAATATTTATGAACCAGTGCAATCCTCTTATTGGCCTATTAGTGGAACACACAAAAAAGAGTGACTTTTTTCCTGTGAGCGCATAAACACACAGGCGCAGTGGAGCAAATAGGAAGAACTACCTCATGGTACTACCACATGGTGCAGAGTGAAGACCTGCTGCAACCGGTAACTTGCCCAACCAGAAAATCACACAGTAAATCTTTTATCAACATCTCAGCAATACCTGTAAATATTCATTCCTACCCAGAACAGTAACAGAATGGAACTCATTACCAGACTCACTTAAGTACAAATCAAAGAGCCAAAGACATTCAAAAAGCAACTTGAAGATCATCTGGACTATACTGTCCAGGAGTTTATTTTCTCTTTTCGTGGGGTTTTGCCATTGCTAACGCGTGTGCTGCAGTGTACGCACTCACATATGTGCCTGTTTGGATCGTTACACGCGGCCCGTTTTTATGGGTTGATTTAAAAACCGTGTTGTTCAACTTGTTGCTATGCTGAGGCGTGAATTGGCTTGCGTACGGTCGGGATTTAGACGCGCAATTGAGAGAAAATAAATATCTGGATACAGTATAAATAGCTTCGCTTCACACGTGAACGCACACACGTCACCGATGCGTTTTTCCCCACTAGGGGTATTGGATTGTATTCTACCAAGACCAAGTGAAGCAGTGGGATTTCATGCTTTCCAAAGTTTTTTTTTATTCCTGAATAATAGTGATTTTGAGGTGTAGTAAAACAAATACAACGTGGCTTATTTCAGTGTTGGACAATTGAGATATATATGTACCTCCCTCATCTTTACCTCGGGAGTAAGTCTTGATCATCCAACACCTTGGGACCTGTAGTTTGCACTAATTCCCTTCAAACCATGTTATATTTGTATACAACTAAATACAAAAGGATCCCAACTAGAATTCAAACAAATTTTTATTCAGTAATTGCTATAAAATCACACATTTGAATTTAATGCACTGCTCTGGGAGTATGGCAATTATACCATCTCTACCTTTTTGGTTGATTGTGATTAAGTATAATTTGATAGAGTGAAACTAGAAGCACATTACCATTCTCCTTATCTGGCCACAGATGGCATAGGTCTTGAAGCTGCCAGTGTACAGGCCTGTGTTGGCATCAACCTGTGAGTGTAAATGAGAGAACAAAATCTAGGCATATGACAATCTTTTTCAGCGAGCAAGGTTTACTTTGTAAAGTTGCCATCTTAGTCTTGCTTCTGAAAAGCATCTTGTCCTGAGGTGAGGAAGCTGGTTCCCTTATGATGAAATTCCTGCTTCCAATAATTTATCTTTGTATTCAAAGTCAAATATCAAGTTAGATATTATTCAGTGAGCAAACATTCATCGTTTTGCAAAGATGCCATCTCGGACTAGTTTCCAGCTCTTTATATCAAGACAATATCGGAAAGCACCTTGTCTAGAATTGTGTCACTTCTCTCAAGATGAAATTTCTGCTTTCAAAAACTCTGTATTCAAAGTCAAACCATGAGAGATTGCTTCTGAATTGAACTATTCCGCATCAGAAATTGCTCATTTAATACATGTATACACTGAGTGATAAGCTCATCTTTAGATCAGAGCCCATTACAGATACAGCAAATTGATTGTGTACACATTTTACAGACTTTTTATCACAAAGGTCTCCTGATTTGGAGTATTGCTCTGCAACCTCCTTGAAATTGACAGTAACTATAGTTTTGAGTAATAACCTGTTCTTTCTATGTCAAATGCAATGAAACAACACACAAGAATGGCAACATAGCGCGAATCTGATCTCCTACTGTATTCAAGTACAATTTAACTGAAATCACCGCAATATACCAACTTAGAACCAACTTACCTCCCCTATGTTGATCTGGATGGAGGCATGATCCTTAGCAAGGATGATTTGATTTGTGGCAGAGCTGGTGTGACAAGACAGAAGAAAGGAACTGTTAAGGACATGAAATATTTATAATTGGGACTCACAAGGCAAAGGATTTACACAACTGTTGTGTGAATTAGCGTGTTGCGGTGTATCGATTGCACCGTAAAACCAGGTTTTTTAAAACCAACACGCCAGTGGTTGCATTTTCAAACAACGGATGCACCAAAATTTTTGGGGGAACATGTCCACTGAAAAAAAATGCCTCGGTTTTTTACTCTTGTATCAAGTTTACACTTACTTTGCATCTTTATTTTCCAAAAAATATAAAGTCCCATAATATTTTTTTTTCTAACCACACATTGCATCAATTGGTACTTTATTCTTGTTTGTTGACACAGTACATGCACACAAACTAAAGGTTCAAAACCAAATAAAAGTTTAGAAAACCCACTTCCCACCCAGATTTCACACATACAGGTCTTACGTTACGTCCCTTCATCGTCGGTAAAGCTCCATTCGAAGCAACATCACCACTTCGATAGCGCCAGAACAAAAACATGTATATGTTGAGATACACGGGTGGACATGGAAAAAAATTAATTGTTCATGGAATGTGTAGCTATTTAAAGCCACTGTAAGGGAATCAATGTCAAGGCATTCAATGATATTACTTGGTAATTATTCCAAATGGGGATTTTGAAGGGGAAAATGTTCCCCATATACTATTAGTTCTGTATAATCTGCCGAAAATTATAAACCATGACCTCTGGTTAAACTTGTTGACTTGATAGGTAAGATGACTACCCAACGGAATATCCACAAGTCCATGTCTATTTATATAGCATGTGACTTTCTTGCCTCCGCCTGCGGTTTTAGTGGACCCACTCCAATTCTTGCAAGATTCTGGTGACCGTGCCTTCTTCGCGACCTATATTCCCTCTGCAGAACCTTGCTGCTTGTCGTTGAATCCTATTAAGCCTATTATTATTTACTGGTTTGGAAAATCCATGCCGTGGATGCATATTCCAACAAAGGTCTAACGTGTTGTATATGCTGTTGACTTGACATGCTAATCACATGACCACCAGGTTAAGGCGAATCAGTCCAAGGACAGTGGGCTTTAGAGCACACTTCAGAAATATGGTTGCTCCCCATGTCAGAGTATTATTGAAGCAAACTCCCAAATACGGATGCGATTCCACTGTGTCCATTTCCTGTCCACGGAACCTGTAGGTGTTGCTTATGTTGGTTTCTCATTCCAATTGTCATGGTGACGCATTTCTGGGTTGCAAGACAGCAACCACTTAGCTTGCCATTCTCCAACTTTAAAAAGCTCACCTGCCAAGTGTAGAAAGATGGGCTCTCCTGGGGTTACTGGGCTGTAGGATAAACAGTCCTCCCTGCAAAAACAGATGGAACCACTAGAAGAGATATCTGAAGCCAGGTCGTTAATATAAAAGAGAAAACTAATTGGGCCAATTGGACAAGTTCCCTGAGGCACTCAGACAACACCGGCTTCCTTCGATTACTTCCCCTCAACAAAACATGCTGGTTCGCCCAGTGAGGAAGTATTGTATCCAATTAGCAATCTGACCTGACATCCCTTAATGGCGGAGTTATGCACAAGACATTTGTGTGGCACTTTGTCAAAGGCTTTTGCAAATATAAAAATGGACCATGTATACCAGCTTGCCCTCATAAGCTGTTTTGCAATCTATCAACGGTACGGTTATTGGGTTTCAGTTGATTGCGTGGTCTGAAAGCCCATGATGATTTGTCATTCGGATACTTGGAGGATTCTCATGAGAATGATTGACGTGCGCGATATGTTCCAGATCTTACAATGACACAGTATAGAGAAACGGGTCTGTAGTTAGATGCTTCGGATCTACTGCCTTTCTTAAAAACAGGGATGATGTTTGCCTTCTTCCAACCTTTCTGGTACTCTCCCTGTCAATTGATGTCTGGAAGAATCTGTGAGATATGGAGAGATATCCACTGCAGCCAATTTCAAAAACCATGGCGGTATCTCATCAGGGGCCCATGAAGCTTTGGAAGTATCAAGTTCTTTCAGCTGTTTCAAAATGCCGTCATTTGAAATGACAAGTGGTGAAATTTGTGGTGAATCATCCCAAGGTCTGGTAACTCACCAGGGTCCTAAGTGGTGAATACACTGGCAAACTGTTGATTTAATATATAGCCTTTTTCCCACTGTCACTAATCATCGCACCATTGTGAAGCAGATCGGCAAATTCCACTATCTTGCCTTTCTCAAAGTTTCTCAATAAGAATCCAGAAGACTTTTGGGGTATCCTGTTGCTGACACCCAGGGTATATCTGAGATAGGTAGATCTTGTAGAACGGAGTTTGCGTTGGACAAACTTCGACATTTATGATAATTGTCCCAGTCGACTTCTAGGCGAGAGCTTTTGCTGTGAAAGCTCTGTCTTACGCAAAAGTGAGTGGGCGGTTGAACCAAGGAAGATTATATCGAGAGGGTTTATGCGGCACAAAGTCATCCATGATTTGAAGTATATTTTGGTGAAATTAATGCCACTTGAACTCGACCCCTTGACCAGCCGTTACAGCTGAATATTGGAAAAAGTACTGAGGCGTTTGCGATGACATCAACATTTGCTTTGTCTGAAGAAAAACCTTATTTTTTATCCTTCTTTTTCTTGTGGGGTAACATTGATGTCCACCAAAACACCTGGTGATTCAGCTGTCCCAACAAAAGCAGATGATTATGCATTGACGGAACATATTTGAAAAAATCAAATCAAATGCTTTTTGTGTCCCCTTGGATTCGGGTTGGTTCAGTAACTAACTGCGTGAAGCCATGATCGTCAGGAAATTTGATCAAAGTGTCAGCTGCTTTGGCCTGTAAACCGCTTTTTGAAAACGTTGACTTAGCGGAACCAACACCATTTACATGGCAAGATTAAAGTCCCCATTAACTATAATATGATGGGTATTAATTTTATCACCCATTCTACCAACTGCGGCGGAAAGCTCCTCAATACGGATACATTCATTATCTTCTTGAGTTAGTAGAGTAACAACATAAGTGGCTGCCTCCCTTAAGTGAATCTATGACCTTACTAGTTCACCAATCAGATGGATCTGAATTGGTGTGTTAACCTTTTTTTTTCAATTCTTCATTAATGGCATGCAAAAACACACCGGCATGATTTACTTTGCATCTGTTCTAAAGACCACGTAAGAGTCGGGGAATATCTCACTACTGCTGACTATCTTTGTTAGCAGGTTTCCTCCACAGAAATACGGGGTTGATAAGCTCAATCAGGGAGGCTATATCAGCACCTTAGAATGACACTCTGAAAATTCAATAGAAGGAATTCTAAGTTTGTTTTTCTGACGTGCATTTATCTCAGATTATCTTAAGATTTTCATTACTGGTAAGGTTTCATCCGAGTTAAGGTCGCTACACATCAAATCTTCAGATGAAATACTACTCATTACTTTGGCAAGATGGACAGTGCCAATGACGATTTGGATTCGTAAGTGTAAGTACAAATTCTCAGATACGTTGACACAGTCTGCGTGAAACCAATGATCACACTCCATCGCATTGTATACCACGGTGACATTCACGGAGGGTTCCATACACTCAGCACATGGAGCTACAATTTGTGCAATAAAAATTTACCATCATCCCTTTTTAGTTTTTTAAGGTAGAAACTTTCTGTAATCCCTGCACATTTGAAATGCCGCCAGGGCCCCACAGTCACTACAAAATGATTGTCTTGCCATTTTTACGAAAAAGGTTCCCACAATCCAAGAATGTCACAGAGTCATTTGCCATCAGTCCGGGATTTACTTCTACACATCCCCACTAAGAAGATAGACATAAACAGAGTTGTCTAGAAGAATATTTTCTTCAAGTGGCTGAGTTACATCCCGCTTGGTTGAGACAACCCAGTTCTTCAGATCCAAGTGGATGATCCCAGATAGGACTTTTTATGTATATTCCAAAACAAAATGACCAAGTAATTTTCAGTTAACACGATGATTATTGTTTGGAGTGTGAATGAAATTGAATAATTCCCGGCATAAACTGAAACTAGTCGTCGGCCTCTCATCATCGCAATGTTATCAAATCCTAAAAAACCCTTACCGGGAATTCCATGAACTATTTAAGTGTGAAAAAAGGGTTCCAGTCCCGCATTGCGTCGTTGACACTCGTTATCAATTCGTATCATAGATGATTCACAGGATTGGTGGCTCATACCAAGTGTTTCGGTCTTTTTTCTCCCCTTGCTCCTTCGATTTCTCTCCTATACCTCTGACCTCCCACACCCCTTTCATATATTATACGGTCATGGGACAGTACGCTTTCGTTATTCCACATTTATTTACCCCCGACGGCGTGCTTTTAATGCCCACCCCTGCTTTTTTTCCCCTCCCTTTTTAACATGGTCTCTTATTCCCAAAGTTCCAGTGCATTGCAAAACTCGACCTGCACATTAGTTACCTGCGTACCAAAATCAAAGTGGCCGACAAACACAAATGGTTTGGTCGCGGGAGAATTCAGAATGCTTGACTTGCCCACAAGTTTCTTGGCGACTGAAAGCTGCTTGAGTTGTGCACAAAATCCATATTTCCGCGTACCCGAACAACCAAAAACACCAAAATTTTAAATCAGAAGACACTCAAAAGTTAAAAAGACGATAACTAGTCGATTAAAAGTCAATATTGACGCTAAAAAGTTAAAAATTTTGATAAAAATATTGCAAGCCAAAACAAAAACACGTCCACCCGGCACCGCGATCTCAACTTACCCTTCTTAAACTGACATACTGAATGACACCCATTATTATTCAGGCTGTGTATTGAACGACACTTATGTTGGTACTTATTTACCTGAAGGGCCCTCCTTTCAACTGATGGCCGAGGGACCATAACGTCAATTCATGATAGGCAGTGCAAACCAGACCTTTAGACTGAAGATCATGTCCTTGAAATTGGTCATAGCAAATTAAGACTCGTTTGTTATAACGGTAAAGAGCGTTAACTAAATGCTGCCTACGTGAAAGACAGGACTGGAGTTCAAGTACTATACTTGACTTGTAAAATTAGAACTTATAGTTTATGAAAAGAATTATTGTGCTACGATTACTCGTACTGATGCTGCCATGTACAAAGTTGTCACATCCGGTGTAAGGTTTAAGGTGCACATATATTCACCCACATTGAAAGGTTTAAAGGTGCACATAATATTCCACCCACATGGTGCTTTACTTAACTAGCTCTTAAATCAGGAGTACCCCTTTAATTATTTAGCGGTAGAGGTTTCCATACATTTTAATAAAATCAAACAAATTAATATCCGACCGTCAATGTGACATTGAAATTTCTTGAAGATGTACGTATTTGTATCGTATTAAAAAAAAAGCTATGTTTCATCATTAAAATAGGTAGTGCCCTTTTTAAAACAAGCATTTCAACAACTTTCACCCAAATTATCAATTTTTGAATGCAGCAGATTTGAACTCAACATCCTCGAATTGACCTAAAAACACCTCTCAGATCCTTTTAGGTGGGTTCAAACCTTATTGAGCCTTTTAGCTTGATGGCTCCCGAGGGTAACAGCAGTGTTCAAAGATATGAATCCCCACTTAGAATTGCTTGTTGTAGTAAGTGTTGTTCTTACTAGTAACGACTGAAATAAACGATGTTTGCCCTTATTAGGTTGTTTTAAACTTATCTCTTGCAGGGTATATTAGGATGGCCTCATACTTAACAAAAAGGCAAAAAATATGATTTTTGATTGATTTTTTTATGATCAAATCGCTGATAGTGGCGTTAAACAGGAGGAGATATTTCAAAAGTTTCATTAAAAAAAAATTATTAGGGAGTGGTCCTCGTTGTGTGTAGTCTGCAAGAATCACAATTACACAAACCGCCTTGGAATTCACATATTACCTCTCAAAAAATCAAAAAATCCATTGCTGGCATCTTGCCAATAGGCCTCCCGGTCATGATTCCGTACGTTATAGGCGCCCTCATATGTCCATTCTCCATAGAGCAGGGGGTAGAACATGCTAACCCAACTGCAACAACAAATTCAAAACGGCTCAACTTCCGGGTGCTAGTCTGGTTCAAAGACGTAACGGTAGAAGGGTGGCTCTGTTTCTTACGCATATCGAACGGTTACACACAACTTGACTTGACTAAAGACTTAGGCATGGTCCACGAATATTTTAAATCTAAATGACGTTATTCGAAATTACAACTAGTTTGCAAAGGGGTTAATCCACTAACCCACGACGGATTTTTGAAGAACTCCATATTTTTTTCTTATTTATAATGATATTACTAAGATCTTTTTGAACAAATGTTAAATAGATGATTTTTTTAATGTTACTCTGGGACCGAAGACTGCCATAGTACTCACGTAGCCGTTCCACACATTACCGTTTTGAATCGCCCAATAGCCCAAATCACCAGCAATTTTCCTACAACCCCCCCCCCCCCCCCGCCATAGAGGACGTGTTAAAGGTAAATTTTTAAGAAAAATCCTATTTGCCGCCCCGCAGTTTGAAATTTGTCAAAATTTTACACATGATGAAGTCAGTGTATAATTAATCCAAATTAGTCTTAAAACTGTGTCGCTGTTTGATATTTTTGTGTTTTAAATCTCGTTATATAAATAAATGCATTATGCAAACACTCAAACGGCTGCCATGACTTTGGCAGTCCATGGGACCGCGATGTATATTTTCAAATTTTGGTTTTTAGAAGGTAGGTTTGTTTCTCTTTTTCCCAGTGGGTCAGTGTGGGAGGGTCATTAGGACAGCAGGGGGTGTCAATTTCCTTATTCCGCCCTGTAGGTGGGAATAGGTTTTGGTCTCTAGGTCCTTTGGTGGAAGAAATTGTTTTTATGATTGGAACCAATGTTGAAATGGTGGGGAAGAATTTGGATAAAAATGTGGCAAGGAGAGAACCAGTTAATGATTTTCTGGAAACAATGACACCCACTGCAAAACAATGAAAAAAGGTAATGGTGCAATACTACAAGTGTGAAAATTAAGTGTTGCCAGCAATGGGTTCAAAATGTTTCACAAAATCATTTTTCCTCAACCCAAACGCCCAATAATGCCATTTTGCACATAGTCCCACACCTCTCCAGAGCCATGCAATGCCCTTGTATGCAACAAAGAATTGTTATATTTTGATACTTTGTTCATCGCCTTTGGGCAAAAATATTTGCTTTTATCCCTCATGACGTACTTCCGTTTCACACATCGCCTCCTTGCCACAAGCATGCACTGCGAGTACATCATGCACTGCGTCTGCTGCGGTGGTTGTGGCTTGCATTTTACATCACCGCACCATTCTATTTCAATTCGCTGGTGGGAATAGTCTTGCCTGTTTTGGTGATAACATGTATAACCCAAATTCTTTTAGAATTAGAGATCATGTTATCCAATAACGTCAACCTTTTTTGCTAGCAAAACAAACAGAAATAGACATCAGTTCCTCCAACCGAATATTGTTGGCCTGCAAAGCCAAAAGCATTAAGTATGCCCAGCTTGCCCGCAAGCGATATGGCCCACACAAGGCTGAAGGGAATTTCTCTGAACCTGATGCCATCTGATACACTTTTTTCTGACAACACATAGTTGTCCATTTCCAGCAAGATCGAAACAACTGTTATTTTACCAATATTACCCAATTATGCTGCTCTATTGAGGCCTGTGATCCCATGCTTTCTAAGAGGAAACCTGTTTTAGGATTTCGGCAATGGAATCACAAGTGTTCATCCAATAAAGCAAAAAAAAATCAAGAAAACAAGGTGCCGGTTCATTTACCAAGTGAAGAATAATTACTAATAGTGCAAAAAAACAAAAGCCACCCAATGGTATGACCAAAACGCTTTTTGAAAAGCCACGACCCTGACAACTCGCGATGACGTAACAAGGTACGACAACTTGTGGCGCAGACTGCCAACGAGCCCACGCAGGAAGGTTAGCATTTGGTCCTTTACACAAAATGTGTTCCTATTAAAATGTGGCCATAATAACTTACTAATACAGATGCAAACCAGTTGGGGTGAGCTCTGTATTTAAAGTTGCACGCATGGGATGGCATTCCCTACAACAGGCATCCGAGATAGACACTTTTGTTAAAACAGGTGTCTCTGGAATGCCATTATGTGTTGGATACACCATCTAATATACAGTTACTGTGGTATAGATACCAAATGGATTGTCCTTTCATGGAAAAGGTAGTAATCAATGAATGTTGTTTTGTTTGCCTTCCAGATCTTCCAAGCATGAGAAGAACTTAATAAATTGCACCTGGTTCACCTGAAAATTTCGGCTATATCTGCATGTGACTCTTTTATGCAGGAGTTTTAGACCGCCAGGATTTGTAGCTGATATATCCAAAAGCAAAGAGTACTTTTACGTAACAAAAGAAAAACTTCATGGGCCAATTTTCTTGCCCGTTTTCGCAAGTCAAAGCATTTGTGTCAAAGTGTGATGAAGAAAAAAGGGCTTATTTTGGGACATTGTTGGGCCATCATTTAAAAATGTTTTGTTTAATCATTTACGCATAAAATAATATAAAAACCCAAGTATGTGCAATTAAAGGCAGCATCAGTGATATAAATTGCTTATCAGAAAAAATCATCAAAAAATCAAATTTTGCAGTTGTAAATTGAGTATAAGGTATAATAAAATATCTACAAAATGGTACGATCAAAAGCAACCTAAAATGAGACAAAATCAGAATTTAGTAATTACTGTCTGTACATTACATTATTAACATACCATAAATGATCTTTTTGAAATCATCGTTTGAAAACTGCTGTCTGCCGTTCTGTTAAATTTCCAGTGTGGAAAAAATAACTTATAAGAATTCTACTGACTTATCTATCACATTTAAGCTAAAAAAATATCCTGTAAATTCTAAAATTTTGACTCTTTTGAAGCTATCACTGAAAGGTCTTTAAGAGGATTTCATTGCTAAACCCATTTAATGTTTGAATTGAATTTAATTAGGTGTTTCTGCTCAGAAGAGTATTCTTTCATAACAATCAGTAATTCTTTGTAAAGCTTTGTTTTCGTTTAACAGCAGGAACATTGGCACATAAAAATATTTATGCCAGTGAGACCTTTTTGTGTATCTGCAAGAATTGCAGAAGGGCACATAGGGATTAATCTGGCGTATGTCAGGGTTGGTTGTGTTCTGTGTGGTGTTTGTGTCTGTGGTCAAAAGTGTTAACCCTTAATATATGCATGCCATATGAGTTCCGTAAGGGCTACGATGAGTAACTTTGGTGTAAAGGAGGGGTTGGGATGGGGTGACATATTGGTGACCTCATGTGACCTTGGTTGACTCATGTCCTTTGGCGGGTCAAAATGTTAACCTTTCCCGCAAGGCTTGGGTACAAGTTTTATCTGGAGTTATGTAAGGCTTATAATGATTGTAACTTGGTGGAAGGATACCGGAAGTGAGTAAAAGAGTTCGCGACTGAAAGATGTTTGGGCATATTTCAGCAAATAGCATATGCAAATGAGCTTAATAATATGCAAAAAATAGATAATTCGCTATTATTTTTGAAACGGTAACATTCGATATGCAAAATTTCACTGCACGAAAACCCATTCATGGTGCGCATTCTTTGCCATTGAAAGTTCCTCAGACATGCGGCTTAGTAGGCAAATAGACAAGTTAAACATACATAATGAAAAACTGTTATGCCATAGGCCCAACATCTTGTGTGTGAATCATACGAAGGGGGGAAAGGGCCGGGGTGTGGGGAGGGGGGCAGGCGGTGGGTGGGTTGGGGAGGGGTAGGGGTGGGGGTTGGGGAGGCTGCGGTCGGTGAGGGTGATCAGGGAGGGGGATGTGGGGTGATGGGGAGGGGTAGGGTACATCAGGGAGGGGTGCATCAGGGAGCGGGAGGAAACTTAACGCAGCCAATCACAGAATCGATTCTTGCATGGATTCTCGTAGCATCCATGTTATGAGAATGATTTTCTCATTGATGAATCATATATTAAAGGGCAACGAGGATTTTGGAGAGGGGCACCCAGATATGTGTATAATTGTGATTTTCATAGGATTAGACATTCCATTAGAGCTCTTACCTGTATGGCTACAGACATGTCTTTAAAGAGAGTAAAAAGTAATTGACTGCTTAATTCAATATAAAATATAGGTTGAATTTCGTATTGGACTCCTATACGAAATAGAAATTTCACAATTTTTGTCCAAAGAGAAACATTTCTCAGCTTAATCCTTTTCAGATGGCGATATTTTTGATGGAAATCTTACATCAGGGACAAAAAATCAGCAATGTTCACATTTTAAGGGACACTGTATTTGAAATCTCCGTTGCACCTTAAGTGTTGTCATTGAAAGAATTTGATTCTCGCAAACTCTGACGAGTTGAATCCTGGGGAGGGGGAAGGGTGGGGTGCATTGGAGAGGGGACGGGTTGGTTTGGGAATGGACAGGGTGCGTTGAGGAAATGGACAGGTGGGATGAAGTTCATGTGACCTTGTGACCTCGTGACCTTTGTTGACCCATGTGACCTGGCGACCAATATGCCTTGGTGACCTCATGTGAACTGGTGACCTCATATCACCTTTGGCCCCCACAGACACAAAAACCGCGACGGCAGGAGACAAAAGCGGTCCAACGATCACGCGAGGTATTGTTGATGATTTCAATTGGTTGTAGTTTGGAATCGCACAATACCTAGGACTAATTTAGCAATACATAAATTTGTATGTGAAATTTGATTATATTTTTAAAAAAACTAATGCATCCACAGATGGTCTTCCAAGAGTGCAGAGGAACGTTCACGCATTCTCTACAAGATTGCCGATGTATTTGAATCACACAGTGAGGAAATTGCCAAACTGGAGTCCAGAGACCAGGGCAAACCAGTTGCCCTGGCCAGGGCTGTCGATATGCCACGAGTTGCTTACAACTTTCGTTTCTTTGCCTCGGCCATACTGCATTCAACAAACAGGTAATTTAAGGGGATGAATTTAGTATTCTGCAACCACTTAAAATTTGGCAATTTTAACATGCGGTTTATTCCGTTAACGTTGCCGAATTCGTAGCCTGTGGCAGAATACTAAATTCTTTCCAATTTAAGTAAAATCCAGTCTATACGTACATGTCCAGTAAGTAAACTATGAGCCACCTAACACCTTTAACTTTAATTTTTTGTGGATGTTTCCTATAGTTGTGCAAGCCTCACCATTGCATTTTTTTATCTTGTTTTTTTGTTGTTGTTGGTTTGGCCTTAAGGTAGGATCACTGGATAAAATGGTGTTACAGACAAGTAACTATAAAGTCAAGTCTGCTAAATTGATTTAGTCCAATATTTAATAAGAGTTAAACTTTTCTGCACATATTTTGGGAGTTTCCAGAAGGTAGATATGTGTTGGTGTTTTTATTTATTTTTTTTCCAATAAATATTTTTTCCCAGTCTAGATGGAATGTCCTTTTTAAGCTAAAACTCCTGGAATGTGCGTATAAACAAAATACTAGTAAAATCTCACGTTGGCTTTTTATAAAATCAAGTGTTTAATTCTTTAGGAAAATAATCTTAGGGAAAATAATTTGGGGAAAATTAAAAACACCTGTTATTTCAAATAGAAACATTCAATCTACAAAATCTAATGGGAGAATTTTCTAAATTTGATTTCCTTTCATATGACACCTTACTCATCACCAAGGGAGTTATAGTTCCTTCTAGGAAATTTTTGAAATGTGGATACTTCAGTATTTCTAGAAATACTCAACCAAAAAAGGTGTTGCAACCACCTGTTATGTCTTTGATGATACACAACACAGAAAAATAAAAAATGTTATGGATATTTGATTTTCTCTAACCATAAAAAACAAACACCAATCTTATAACTCATCAACTACTCGAGAAACAAACAAAATAAAATGTGTAGTTTTTCACAAAATTGCCCCATTTTCATCCACTTTTTATACTGCCAAAATCAGTCCCAGTACAAAGTGTATGGGAATTTAAAAATGCATTAGGTGACATATCTTTATAAAAAAAAAACTTTATAAAAAATATATCTCCTCCTCAACAATTGCTAATAAAAATAAATTGTCATGCTACCGTAATACCCTGACCACTCTAATTAGAAATACCAAAAAAAAAATTATACCGATATACTCGATGAACATAAACACAACCTTAAACAAACATGGTACATTCTAAATGGGCTCTTGGGCTGTTCGCACAAAAACACTCCCTAATACAAAATTATAAACAACAGAGAACAAAAGGATCCGAGTGTAATTGCAAATAGTTCAACAATTACTTTACTAATATGGGTCTCAATCTTGCTGACGAAATTCCTGCAGAAAATACTGGTTTTATGAACTATATGAATAACATGTAAATAAATCGCCTGTTAACTCACTATTTTTCCTACCCATTGATCATAATGAAATGTTGGATACTTGTAAATTACTCAACTCAGGTTCAAGTCCTGGTTACGATGGTTTGAAACTTGGTATTATTAAAAGTGTTATTAATTCTATAAACGCCATCGTGTCATATTTTCATGCTGGTATATTTCCTTCACAACTTAAAATTGTTAGGTGGTTCCTATATTAATATCAGGTGATCCTAAATTTGCTTGGTAATTTCGCCTTATATCTGTACTCCCAGCAATTTCTAATTATTCGAGCGTGTTTCATAAACGCCTTTATGATTTTTATTTCACATCAGAATTTACGCATTGTAGGCAATATGGCTTTAGAAGATTAATCATCGAAATTATAGTGTTTTAGAAGCTTATGTGATATTGCCACAAAGACTTGACAAACCAACATCTACTGTGGGATGTGGGGAATTTTTGGACCTCTCGAAGGCATTTGATATTGTAAAGCACTCTATTCTCCTGACAAAAATTATGGTCTTCGTGGTTGCCTTTGAGTGGTTAAGGAGTTTACTTATTCCATAGAAAAAACAATGTTTTTCAGGTGATATCATGAGTCTGACATGAATACTAGTATCTGCAGAGTCCCACAGGGTTCAATTTTGGGACCTTCTGCGCTTTCTTATTATTTACCTTGATATTGTTTACTCTTCCCAAAAATGTTAATTTTTGTGTCGCCTCTGAACGAATGTCTCATGAGGCACCACCCACTAGTCCAAATTCTGTGTTGTCTGTCCGTATGTCCGTCCGTATGACCTCGGTTAACCTTTTTTAAATGCTCTGCAGGCTAAGCGCTACCCCGGATTTACTTTTATTTAAAACTTGATAGGATGCTTAGAGTGAGGTTCCGCAATGAGTGAAGCTTTTGGCTGCATTATTTGCATTATTCATTGATCTTTAATTAGCTTATTGGCATATTTTTCGACATTTCGGTAGAACCTTTTTGGCAGGCTCGTGGTTAAACGCTAAATCCCGATTCCTTCACATGGGTGTAGGGTCTTTAGGGTGATAAGTGAGGGCCCAATATTATTTTTGTGTAGCTTTTGGCTTGCATTATTTGCATTCCTGAATCTAATTAGCTTATTTTGGCCCGGTCAAAATACAACCCTTTCCCGCAAGGATTGTGTGCAAGTTATATGGAGTCCGTAAGGGAGTATGATGTATGTAATGGTGGAAGGAAAGCAGGTGGTTAATAGTAATCGACCATGATTAGATGTTGGGCATATTTCAGGCGAATTACATATTGCAAATGAGCTAATTGATATGCAAAAATAAGCGTATTGCTATATTTTTGAAACGGTACTTCGGATATGCAAAATTCCTCACAGCACAAAAACCCCATTATTGTGCGCATCTTTGCCATTTGAAAGTTCCTGAGACTGCAGCTTAGGTATGCAAATGAGCTAATTAAATATGCATAATGCTGTATCGCTAAATGGTACATCGGATATGCAAAATTCCTTTGCTACATGAAAAAAGTACTATTTACCATACATTTGTGTTGTGAATCATATGGAAGGGTTTGTGATGATGGGTGAGGGGGCAGGGTAGATTCTTGGAGATATTTGGCCCGAAATTATGCTCTAGGAGCATATATTTTCAACTAGGTTCTCCTAGGGGCGCTATTCATTATTAATTATGTGTGCGCTTTATTCCGTTAAGGTTATATGAAGTATGACATAAGAACGACTTCCTGCCGGCGCGGATGCGTGGCATTGTGTGTCATGTGGGCGCTCGTCTTGTTATCTAAAGGTCGTGGGTTCGAATCCCACTCAGGATAACAAAAATTTAGTTTTGATTTTATCAGCCTATCAATAGATGCTTTTCCCATCAAGTAGAAGGATTTCTGTCAAGGGGCAGCCAATAAAAATCGACCTAGTCTTTTGTATCTGGTTCAATTCTTGTGAAAATTGCCGTTATGCAAAGTATTGAAATTGCTGGTGCTTTCTATGTTACAAAAATTTTGAAATTTTGAGTTTCAAATTGTTTTTTGGGGAGGGTTATTTTTGTATTTTTGCCTGATTGCCAAGGTGACAATAGTAGGCATTTTTTTTGCATGACAGCATCACTTGTCCATAGCTGTTATTGTTAATAATGCTAGCCTGGATGCATTTGCGGTCTATGTTTCGACCTTAGTTGTGTTTGTCCAGTGTGCTGGAATGTTTAGCTAGGGTCAACAGACTTACCAAAAGGACACATCCCATGTCTGTTTGATGTAACACACTCAGTACCTCTAGCCAGGTACATTTTGCAGTATGCTGCAGTATAGTAGTTTTAAGATGATTATGTTATAGACATAATCTAATGTAACATTTCTGTACGTGGTAATTTAAAATAAATGTTTTTTATAGTCCTCAAGAACTTTTTAAAATGTGTATTTTCTATATAAGCCCAGTGCATGCACCCTATCAATAGAATTTCGACACTAAGTGGACTGCTAATATATAATATCCTCTACCCTTTAAAAAATACAAATTATTTCTTTCTCAATTTAAAATAAATGTCTGGAATTTCCCTGTGTTGTAGGTGTCTGTCGTTGTATCGTGTCTGTCCGTGTATGCGTGTCCATATCTATGCCTATCTGTGCCCGTCTCTCTTTGGCTATGTCATCAGGGTGTATAGTGTTGTGCCACCAAGTGTAGTGTGCTGGTGTTGTAAACAAATGTGGAACAAAAAGAATTAACAATTGAACAATGTTTGCTCAGAGCAAGCCCAAGAAACCAATTTGTATGTGAAGCATGCAGTGTGGGTATGTAAGTATGTATTGTATGTAAGTATGAATGTAGTGTGTGGTGTATGCATGTGTTGCGTGGTGTGCATGTATGCATGTATTGCATGCATGCATACATATTAGTTAATGTAGCGGGGAGTACCAATTTAGCTAAGTAACCTAATTAGTGGACTTTGAAAGTGATCCTTGTCTCACACTTTTTGAGCTTTGTTAACAGATAAAAACCTATATAAATGATAGCAAGAGTGAATCTTAGGTTTTTAATTTTTTTTGTACTAGTTTTTAGACATATTTTTATAGGTGTTAAAAACGCTTAAATGTTTGTGTATTATGTCTGTCCGGTCATTTTGGTTTAAAAATGTTTTGCCAATTGGTTTCTCTCCTGCACAAGCTCTTGAGGCCAATTTCAACCAAAAATAGGGGTTCAGAAACCCTTGGTCAAGAAGAGGAAGGAGGGTACACGTTTGTTCACAGATGGGGCCCAATTAACACTTAAGTGTTATGGGGGGGGGGGGGGGGGTCCACGTGGTTTTTGTTGTTGCCATGTTTTAATGGTCAATCATTTTCCCAAATTTGTATTTTGCAATTGCCTAAATATCAGTTGCGCATATTTTTTTGATGACTATTGTACCCAGATCACACCAGGTCAGTTTCATGTAATTTTATGTACAATTACAACCCAATGAACTGGTCTTTGGTGGATGAGCATATTGCAAACTCATAGTGAGATTGGTTCAAAGCTATGTGTCTGCCATTAAAGGGGCATTTTGCAGTTTTGTAACTTTATATAATTGGTTTCTCTTCTGTCCTAAACAAGAGTACGATTGCCAGTAGCTTTGGGCAGAAAAAAGCCAGGACTCATGGGTCGGTGGAGTTAGAGAATGTACACCAATTGGGGACCCTTATATGACCTTTTAAACCCATCATCACAATGTAAAATTTTGTGATTCACAAAGAGGGGCAAGACTTGTGGTTTGAGAACCACCGTGGTTCTTAAGTACCAAAATTTTTATACCAAGTTAATTGGTTTATCAGAGTAAAGTTCCCATTGTATGGTAAGTAAGGTTGTCCCAAAACATGTCCTCTTTGAATATCATCAATTGATAGGCTTCAGCATCATTGATGCGTGGTTGTCTTGTGTTTTTTTTTGGTTCGTAATTTTAGAGTTGGAGATGGAATCATAAAAACATCAGAGTTGTGGATTGAAGTAGAACAAATATTGAATAGCTGCCTTATGAGATACTAAGACTGGTCATGGTCCTGGAGCTGATTTCGGGCCACAATCTCGACGGGCGGCAGGGTGTTAACCCCTCGAGGGGGGGGAGTGCCGGGGGAGGGGGAAGGAGGGGGCAATCCGGGAGGGCGGTAGGGACGCCTGGTGCGTGTGAATCGGGGTTGAGCGGATCGGCGGGGGGACACGAATTGGTCGGTAGGGCTGGAAGTCGGGGAAAGGTGGGAGCGGTAGGCGAGGGGGGCGGGGTGACCTAGTGACCTTGGTGACCTTGTGGACCTTGTGACTTCTTGTGACCATGGTGGAACTCTGTGACTTTGTGAACCCATGCGGACATTGGTTGACCGCACATGACCTGCTGACCTCCCTCACCTTTAGCGCATGCAAAAATTGGGCTGTGAAGGGGACAGAGGTAGGGTTAGGAAATATGAGACGGGGGGTGGGGGTGGTGTCAGGGAGGGGTAAAGGTCGGGGGGGGTGCATCGGGGGCGGGTGGGTGGGGTGCATCGGTTGCGGGGTGGGGTGACCTTGTGTGACCTTGGTGACCCCATGTGCACCTTTGTGACCCTATGCGACTTTGTGACTTCTATGGACTTTGTGACCCTATGCGACCTTTGTGAACCATGTGACCTTGGTGACCCCAGGTGACTTGGTGCCCCATGTGACCTGGTGCCACATGTGACCTTGGTGACCCCATGGACCTTGGTGACCCCCAGGTGACCTTGGTGACCCCATGTGACCTTGGTGATCCCATGTGACCTTGGTGATCCCTTGGAACTTGGTGATCCCATGTGACCTTTTAACCCATGTGACCTTTGTGACCATATGTGACCTCAGGACCCATGTGCCTTGGTGAACCATTGTGACCCTTGTGATACCATGCGACCTTTGCAACCCATGTGACCTTGGTGACCTCATTACTTTTCACAAACGCAATAGCAGATGACACTAGCGGTTGGACCGCGATGTATTTTCATTACATTTTGGTTACAATTTTTTGAAAAAATGCTATGTGGCTAAACATGCCCGATTTACTTCAAATTCGTTAATTGTGGGACGCCAGCTATGCTGGCAGGACACTTAGCAATCCGTTGTGCGTGTGTATGTGTTGGTTGGATGTGTGTATGTGTGGATGTGTTGTATCCAAATGTTAAGTTTTTTTTAAATTGACTAATTTGAAAAGTTTTTAACTTCAATTGGAACCAAACTCTGTCATAGGTGCAACATGTGTTCCGTCAATGTTGAGAGGTCAAAGGTCAGTTGAAAGGTCAAGGTCAGGTGAGGTCAAGTGAAAATGGGCTAATAAAATTGTAAAAGATTCATCTAAATTGAAATTGAAGTTCAATTGGCAAGCCAAATGTTGTCTAGGTTGCACCATGCGATCCCTCATTATGTTGATTGAGATCAAAGGCCAGTGCCAGGTGTTTCAAAGGTCCATGGCGGCCCACACGGATGATAATTCTTTGAATATAGCTGAGCGCGGAAAGCCAGGAAGAACCGCGAAAATTCTAGTTTTGTTATAAACACTTGTTCTCCAGTGCCTTTGTTCTCTTTTAATCATCATTTGCAAAATTCATCATAAAGCAAGTGACCGCGCAACCAGGCGACACTTGGGTCGAGAAAACCGCCTTGTGTTTATCTATGCTGACGACAATACTATATTGATAATATCTGATCGAATGTGGATCAACTTATTACTTTGTTAATATGAGCTTCATGAATATTGCAACTTGCGTGTTTTTTTAAACTTTTAAATGTAATAAATTTTTTTAAGATTAGTATTTTACCAATTTCATGATGTTTTGTTTAAAAACAGATAAAGCAACTGTTAGTTATCATCATTTGAATATCAAGATTGAGAACATTACCATCCCCAGGTTAACTCACACTAAATTTCTTGGTATATTTATTTACCAGTGCCTTGATTGATAGGACCAAATATAATATCCAAAGTATT
Source organism: Ophioderma brevispina (assembly GCA_023653785.1). Classification (NCBI taxonomy): domain Eukaryota; kingdom Metazoa; phylum Echinodermata; class Ophiuroidea; order Amphilepidida; family Ophiodermatidae; genus Ophioderma; species Ophioderma brevispina. Next base: position 45,180 of record JAMKCH010057072.1, on the reverse strand, counting down.
CTGGTATTGTTTTATATTAAAGCACTCCCTACCTAATGATACACTATTTTCTCTGTATAGGGCAAGTGCCTTCTGTGTCTTCAGTTTCAGGGATGTAAGTTTTCAGGCTATAGCTTGAATTCAGGCCTTCAGTTACTCCAATTTCCACCAATTGATTTGGGCCGGCCAGCTATAGCTGGCGGGACCACTTAGCAATCCGTTGTGCGTGTGTATGTGTGTTTGTGTTTTGGTCAAAATTGTTAGTTTTTTTTTTTTTTTTTTAAATTGACCTTCAATTGAAAAGTTTAACTTCAATTGGAAACCCAAACTTCGTCATAGAGTTGGCCACAATGGGATCCCTCATATGTTGATGAGGTCAAAGGTCAGTTGAAAGGTCAAAGGTATGTGAGGTGGTGGCAAGGTTGAAAAAAAAATCGGCTAAAAATGGATTAAAATTGATCTAAATTGAAAAATTGAGTTCAATTGAACCCAAACTTTGTCATAGGTGCACCTGCGATCCCTCATATGTTGATGAGATCAAAGGTCACGTGCCAGGGCTAATTTTCAAAAGGTCATGGCGCGAGGCCCATAGCTGATTTCTGGGAATATTATAGCGAGCCGCGGAAGAGCCGAGAACCGCGAAAGTTTCTAGTTTATTTTTCAGACCGTTTTGGAGGCTTTAACTGAATTTTCACCCACACTTTTTCAAGCGTTCAGGCTTTTCTCTTCAGGACCCCCTACATCCCTGTATGGATTGTAACATGTTTGGGCGATTCTAAGAATTATAACATGAAAAGTAATATATCAAACAGAAGAATTATAATTCAACTCTGTACACAATGCTTCATCATGGCTTGCGTACTCCCCACCAGTTAATACTCTTACTATTTATATAGTAATAAATTGTATTTAAAGCGTGTTTATTGTGACCATTTATTATAATCATCTTTCTTAAATTTGTAATAATTATATGTCAAACGCATACTCTTCCACCACATACGCTACGAGGAATTGCACACTTGTTACGCCTAGAACTTTACTTTAGCACGGACCTTGCAGACATTACGATCAAAAGACGGACCGTACCTGTGGAATAGTTGCAGAGACTGACATCAGAAAAAATATATAAAAAAAAGTATTTACTTTTTTTAAAAAAGGGAATACACTCAACATTCTTGTCTCTATATCATTAAAATTTATTATATTTTGTTTATTAGTGGGGCCAAGAAAGAATATTATTCAAACTCGTAGCCTATCCCTCATATCTTATTTAGGTATCATCCGTAAGTCAGTTTTATTTGATTATTTATTTTATTTTGCTTAACCGGTCCATGGACATGGATGAGTAGACATTCTTAATTTCTACATTTTCGTACCTCAACCAGATCCTGATCATATCGCAAACACAGATTTAAAAGGAACATCGCAAAGTGTTAAATTTCAAGGATTAAATATACCCAAACTGATAGGGCCATCTCCTGTTTTCGCGAACGCGTTATCGGATTGTTGGAGTTGGATTTGACCCCCGTTTAATGAAGTCAGAGTAACAAGTTGTAACAAAGATCAAACGTGGGCTCTAACCGCACCGCACACTCCATATATCTCTCCTTGTCGGGTTTCTTTGTCTCCGGGAAACTTGAATAAGCTATCTGTTCTGATTCTCATTGCCGGCGGGGTAGACGTCACCGCTGGTGCACCGCCGTCGCCATACAGCACATTATAATGTTTAATTTTAAGGCATCATCAAATCAAGCAAAATTATGCCATATGATAAAACACGTACGACGCATATCACGAGAAGGTCAATGGTTATGTATGCAAGAGAACTGGGCCACCACGCGCACGTCCGTTCCACGATGTAGATCATGATGCGTATGCGTATCGCGTATTGTTCTCGGAAGTCACTTCAGGGTCACGGCTTGCCAGCGCGATACCTTTTCATTGTGGAAATTTCCTTTGAAAAGCTTGTCCAAAACAAATGATATTATGCCCAATTTGTATAAAATCATACGGTTTTCCAATTACTGCTTTCATGCAGAGTTTACATTGATACCAATACATACTATGAATCAAACCATTTTTTGGTGGTATTATAAGTATGTTTTTTTTTTTTTTTTTTTTTTTTTAATGTTTTCAATCCTGATCTTTGATTGTTGGTGGCCCTTGTGTTATTAGAACCACAGTCATTTCTGTGATTTTTAGATTATAGTTTATAATATACATTACGATCAAATTCTAGTTGGATGGTATCATAAATTTTGCACTAATTTTCCAGCTATTCTATATTAGGAAAGTCGGTGCTTGAATACACAATGCGACAGTTCCCATTGGAGTAGCCGGTCGATGAGTCCATGGAATCTACCGTTGTACCTCCTCACATTCAAGGATTGCACCGTGTATCGCCACGGTAAACACTTGTGTGTGTAAGCCAAGTGAGATGACTTCAGTGACCTCGGGGAGGCTGGCCCAGGTTGTTCATTTGAAGACGGTCAGGATGTCTTTGTCCATCACTTGTTATCACCAATCGTCTATAAGATATTATAACATCGGTATAGTACATTCGTATTCCAGTGGGCGGGGTGTTTTAGAACAGCAAACACGCATATCATTGCGTTTTGCCTATATGTATATGAGACGATATAGATAGTGCATCGCCTGCAAGGGTTTACGCGGCGTGTATAAGGTTACGCGGGCACGCAGGGTTAGTAAGTAGGGTTAGTTCAGTTTGGCCAGCAAGGTGAATTATTTTGTGTTTTTTGTAACTAATATTATTGAAATGATGAAACTATTTCGCGTGATTAAAACAAACAAAAACTAAATAAGAATGAAATAAAAGATAGGATTTGTTCTTTTGCCGATCTAATATCTTGTCAGATTGGATGGGCAGTCCAATTTTTATCGTAGTGAGATACGCTGGCCGCATCCACTACTCAAAAATATTGGATGCTGCCCTCCAATATGACACGATATTAGATAGCAAAACACAAATCATATCTTTCTATTCTCTAATTCTTATGCAATGGCAGTGTGCAAAAAATGAAAAAAAAATGAGCTTCCAAGCCAGGGGTGCTTCTTCCCGAGTCATTTCTGGGGCTTTGCCCCTGGCCTTCACCAAGGGCCCTTTAATAAACCAATAATAGCAATTTTTTTGAAGAGCACCCCCAATTTTCCAAAAATGTTGTGGTTTTTATTACACAGTTGCATTGGTAACTGGCTAGTAATAAACTATACCTGTGAATGGTTAAGCTCGAAAATGGTCTATGTGTTGCAAGTGAAGGAATTTTATAATTAGACTAATTAATATCGGATATCTCCGATAATAAATCAACAGCTGTTAGAAAAGGCCTTCCAATATGAAATAACCATGTGTGTGTCTACGCTCATCCATTAGTTGTTTTATTGGTTCAGGCAAGTCAAGTTAGAGGTAATTTTCTTGAGGTGGCACTATTTTCATCATGAACGAACATAAACTTAGCATTTCCAGCCCTGCCATTAAGTACAACCTGGGATCCCAATTCTAATTGCAAAATTGCTTATTTTATGATAAATACACATTTTTTGAGCATTCTCGTTTGCAGGTATAGTTTTCTAGATAATTACCAACATTATCAAATTTTGAAAATTGGGGGCACTCTTCAAAAATGTGCTGTTATTGCTTTAAGGCAATAATGTGTGATTTCTCAAGAAATATGATGGCATTCTTGTGTCATCTGCAAGGATTTCCAGGAGGCACCTACCAGTCCTTAATTATGTCTGGCCGTGTTTTGAAGTTTCGAAAAAAAGTATCTTATTCGAGAAGTAAAAGTCCAATTGCTACAGAAATTGGGTTATAGATGTCCCATGGGAACCTTCATACTTTTGATCAAGGTCAAAAGTAATATGAAGTCAAGTTATAGAATGGGCTGAAAACATCAAATTGGCCTCATTTTTTGAGAAGTAAAAGTCCAATTGCTGCAGAACTTGGATCACAAATGCCCCTTGGGATCCTTCATATGATGAGGTCAGGGGTACATACCAAGGTTAAAGGTCATATGCAGTCAAATTTAAAATGGGCTAAAAACATCAAATTGGTCTCATTCAAGAAGTAAAAGGCCAATTGCTACAGGACTTGGATCATAGATGCCTTTTGGCAACCTTCATATGATATTGATAATGAGGTCGAGGGGGCATACCAAGGTCAAAGGTAATATGCAGTCAAGTTTCAAATGGGCTGAAAAAATCAAATTGGCTGCATTCAAGAAATAAAAGACCAATTGCTACAGAACTTGGATCACAAATGCCCCTTGGGATCCGTCATATGATGAGGTCAGGGGTACATACCAAGGTTTAAGGGTCATATGCAGTCAAATTTAAAATGGGCTAAAAACATCAAATTGGTCTCATACAAGAAGGAAAAGTCCAATTGCTGCAGGACTTGGATCATAGATGCCCCTTGGGATCGCTTCATCGGTAATGATCCAAGGGCCATATCACCAGGTCAAGTGGTCATATGCAGTCAATTTTAAATGGTCTCATACATGATGAAGTTTTCTACTTTTTTTTAAAAAAAAACTTGAATCATAGATGCACCTTGGGATCCTTCATATGGTAATGATCGCAAGGGCCACATACCAAGGTCAAAGGTCATTGCAGTCAAGTTTAAAAGGCTTAAAAACATCAAAAAGTTCAATTGCTACAGACCTTGGGTATTAGATGCCCCTTTGCAACCTTTCGTATGATCAGGAAAAGGATGAAGGCATCACATACGCAGATCAAAGTCATATGAGTGCAAGTTATAAAATGGGGGTAAAAGAAAGGTGGATCAGAAGCGGCAACACATTTGTTCTTAAATGAAAGTTAAAAAATACATAAAAAAAATAAAAAAAATAAAAAAAATAAAACACTTTTTGAAAATTGTTTAAATTTCACATACTGTTGACACTGTTGTAATATCATAATCATATCTCAAGGAATTCTCAATGGCAGTCTTCGTGATTTATAAAACGTTACAGTCTTTGATGTATGAATTCCAGTACGTGCATGGTAAGAGTTCTCAAAGTTCTAGGTGATAACATTCTCGAAGACAAAGTTTTACTTAAAATTCTTTGCGATTCATACAAGGTATGGCTGATTCTCAGCTTCAAGGCATTTTCCTCATTTCATTCACAATTTGGTCTATGTTTTGTAAGGTATTGTATGAGAGTTCCCAAAACCAAGATGCACATAAGGTAGTAACTAGGTATTTCTGTTTGGAGAAAATAAGTTTGAAAGTCCAAATAAGGCTAATCCAAAGTGCCGACAAGAAGTTTTGTTAGCATCTTACTTTCACAGTTTAGTTCTGAAATTAAAAAATTAAAAAAATAATATTCAAGACTAACTGGATAAGCAACGATTAAAACATCTTAAATTAAAATTTGCAAGTTAATGCTGACAATTTCAACATCATCTTCTTGCATGGTATTTAATTTATCCCAATATTCTACAATTAATTTTACAACTAGATAAGGTGCACCTTTACCCAAAATATGAAAATTCTAATTCCGAAAGAAATTCCTTTAAAGCCCTGAAAGCTGACCATAAAGCATTAGACACTGTTTAAGTAAATTAAGCATGATAATATTTTACTTACAATTTCACTGCCATATTCATGGGCTCCTACAAGCTCACAGTAAAGCTTAGTCTACAAGGCCCGGTTCTTACTCACGTGGTATGCTATACGGCCAGCTACCATGTTACGCGGCAGCTACCTGCACATGTACACACTTGGCTAATGCGACGGCGGTAGCTGCAAGATAGGGCTTACTAAGTTACACAATTATTAGGTATACAGTAATGTGGTCCCGGCTTTACCTTACCAAAGGCTAACCCTGTAGTGGCCCACTAGGTGGAGAGAAGGTGGATGTTGAGTAGACAATACTGGAGTAGACACGCAGCTACCACATGTCTACTCCCGCGGTTACCCCGACGCCATTTTGAGAGTGGATGAAAAATTTCATGAACATGAGGGCACTATACACTACTTGGGCTCCGTTTAGCGTTTCTTGAACGTTTTTTAGGAAAAATCATTACGAATAAATCGGGCACATCAAAAAACCCCATATTCACGCCACTGTAATAAAAAAATGAAATATATGCAAAAAATATCAAAAAAAAAAACCAAAAAATGGCCATGAGAAATACCGTGCACGCTGAGAGCCGGTGTAACCACGTAGCTACTCCACGACAATGCAGACAGCCGCCTTGGTGTACACTATCCGTCTATGCGGCAAAAAATACACAGAATCCTGGCCGTCGAGTGTACGTCTAGTGGGAGGTAATCCATTGTCATACTCGGTGGTAGCTGTGTGTAACTACCATGAAGAAATTGGCCGTGTGTACTGGATGGACCTCCATCCTTGGAACTTTCTGACTTAATGCTCTATCCAGAATATCATACTAAAACAGTGGGCTTCCAAATAAAGCAGCTATCGCAGTGCACCAGCTTATTAAACATTTCACTGGCCCATTCTTTATACAGATTTAAATTGCAAACCTTATTGCAACCTGCACCCCATGATTGAAAATAAACCCAAAACATTTTGCTCGGCCACAGACACTAAGCAATGGTCATGACACTCATTCCAAGGATGTTGAAAGGAGAAAAATCTTGCTGCAGCCACTTTCCCCTGCTGATTGATGAAAGATTTGCATAATACAGCACAAGAAGAGATACCACATGTTTAACAATACTTTGTCATGCTTTTCATATTAATGCAATGGTATCAAAACATGGGCTGCTTTATTCAACCCAGAGTAAGGTAAATACAGAACAATAACAAAAGCAGGGCAGAATGAACTTGCTTCTAGATGGAACCAAAGGACATATCATCATACATATGGTTCACTGGTGGGATGGAAGAAATGACCGACTCCACATTTCTGGTATATTAACATCTAGGGTGACCAAAAAATTTCTAGGCCCTATTCTACAGTAATAATCTATCCGAATATATCAAATATAAAAAAATATGATTCAATATGGACAATGATCAAGTTCAGACTGGTATGGTTTATAATTGAGAACAAGGGGTCTTCTGTGGTGGGGGAACAGATGAGGAGGTTAAAGGTCATTCAAGGGTAAACTTAAGGTCATTATATGGAATAGAGGGAGGCCCGTGCTTCGCGCAGGCTCCCGTTAGTTGAGGAAACGGGAGCGATCATTGAAACTGAAGCGATCACTAAAGAAGTGAAACAGTTACACTATTGCAAGACCACCGTAACCAAACCCGTCTCCCTGAACTTTAGGACTCCACGAGTCGCAAATTTTTAAACACACTTTTTAATAACTCAAATTCCCGTACTATCATATCCTATAGCCATGTAGTTACTGATTTTTTTGTTTATTAGAATGTCAAATTGACCCTATGAATTTATTTAACCTGTATAATTTTTTTTTAAATAATAAATCCAATATTTATTCCCGTATAAGTTTCCGTGACTTTTTTCCTCAAAAGTACTCCCCGCGGGGTAAGCCGTTAATCAACGTATTTTCCACATAGTTCTCATAACTCTCAAACCTCCCATATAAAGTCTCGTCATCCGTTAGATGTAGTTTGCCAGATTCCTGTAGCTTCGGCCTTAAGTCCTATTTTCTATAAATAGTAAACCGTCAATATTCATCCCCTATTTCCGTATATTTTATTGTTTTTCTCAAAAACTCTGTGTGGGGTAACCCGAGGTATCCATATGCCCTCCCCCGAATTACAACTCCCGTAAAAATTCGTATTTTTATTCCTCGTAGGTTGCATTGCAGCATATCTTATGGCCTATAAAGTCATATTCTAAATTAAAACGTTCCAATATTTCATCCAGTAATTTTCCATGTATTGTATTTTTTCTTCTCAAATCTCTGTAGGGTAACCCGTATATCCATATAACTACACAACTAAAGCGAAAAATAACATGACGTGTTCTGGCCGTTCTGTTCTTTCCATACACCGTTTGCACTAAAGGAGCCTGTTTTTTTGCGTATACCGCATTATAGCATGTATAGCGTCTTGCGCGTAACGCCGTTTGCCACGCGTAACAACCCGTCGCAACGCACCACGCGTACGCGCCGCTAACCACACGTCGCAACGCACCACGCGTACGCGATGCTTAGTAAAGCGTACAACAAAATGGTCCTTTTCCCGTAGCAACCGACCCATTATTTTCGCTAATTTTTTCAGCCATTTGAACCGATTTTGTCCAAATTATAGCCGAGGAAGGTAGGAAAACCGTCCGGTATCATCACGCACCTTTCATGCGAATTTGGCCGCAATATGGATCGAAAATGGCGGGAGCCTTTTGCGACATTACACACATACCTACATACTAACATTAGCCAAATATAGTATGATACTGAGTAGACATTTTCTTCGACCACATAATCGGGGGTTGCACAACCTATTTGGGACATGTCCACTGTTTTTATTTCCACTTTAACTAATTAATCACCCCTGCTGTGGGTGGGATTCGTACTTTATTTCCCTTAAACTTTATAAAATCTTCTTTGTTCTTGGGTTGATAGGTCTACCTCCAGGTGTGGTGAACATTGTGTTTGGCTATGGCAACAAAGCAGGCCAGGCATTGGTTGAACATCCTGATGGTCGATGCTGTCATTTATGGCGGGACGGCAAACAGCTCAGAATAGAATATCATAAGGTCCAGTGCACCATACTGTAAGAAGTGATCGCTGGGGAGGGTAAGCTGATCGGGATTATTTTCACGAGGTGCCTCAATCTAGTAAAAAAAAATTGTGGGATACTCTGGCAATTTACTGTAATTTTTGTTTAGTGGGGCCTAGTAAAGCGGGCACTGGCACATTTTCAGAAATAATATTAAATTTCTTCAAGTTCTCGCAAATGATAGTCTAGGCCATGATACCCAAAAGCAGATGGGACTTAATAGGCTAAAGACATCCAAGGATAATTTGTGGGTTAACTTTTAAGTTGCCATAACGTAATCAACAAATGTGCCTATTACATGAATATTCATAGACTGTACAACAAGGGTCACAGATGGTCCCAAAAAGGTTGAAATGCATGAGAATCCACTCTGAGGGTGTTTTCTGCGTTACATGCCATTTCCTTGTCGTCTGCTGACTGAATTAATGTCACCGGCGACAATCAATTTTTTAAAAATCGTTCTTAGGTTTAACATCCCCCCCCCCACGAAGCGACACTGATTGGCTTAATTAATTTCAGTTGAGGGCCCAATGGATATAAAAAAAGCTTTATAACCATGCAAATATCAAATTTTGAAAAATCTAGTGGCGCCACTATTTTCAAACTGTATCGAGTGTCTCTTAAGTCAGGGTTCCAGGGAATTTTGAAATAGCTTGTTCACAGCTTGTGGGCTCTGAAGGTCAAATATGGAGCCTTTTCAAATGGCTACACTGAAATTTTAATCATGAAGACGATCATGTTAGTAGGTTTACTTGTAGTTAGTTAGTTAGTTAGTTAGTTAGTTATGTTAGTTATACCAAAGTTGTAAATCCGGTTTAAAATTAATCTTATAGAAATGGTTAGAGGAACAGCCAACAGAAAAAAAAACCACGGGCCCTGATGGGTGGCACCTTGTGAATTTAAAGGTATGACAAGAAAGCTACTATTTTTTAATTTAAAGGCCATCATCAGTGATCCACCAAATAGAGTCAAAATATTTTATTTGCATGAGGAATAGCTTATAAGGGAAGGATAAGTCATATAGAATTATCATAAGTTATCTTTTCAACTGAAAAATCTACAGAAAAAGTAAAGAAAAACAGCAGTGTTCAGAGATTTGATTTTTCCATCAAATAGTGTTTTGTAGTAAGTGTGCGTACGGACAGTAATGACCTAAAAAATATCCGGATTTGTCTTTATTTAGTTGCTTTTGATCTTATGAATTTGCAGGGGTATGTTAGGATACCTTATATGTTACAAACATGCAGAAATCTTATTGTTTTGATGATTTTTCATTTTTATGAGTTATCAAATTCACTGGTAGATGCCTTCAACCTATGAAAATCTTGGAGCCAAAGAGTTTGGGTTGGAAGAGTTATGAGGCGAAAATGTGCCCCATTTTGGTTGACCAATATTTAATTTACACAGTACTGTATGGGGCTTGCAAAGTCGAAATTTTTAGCTATCACATCAAAACAGATTAAATATTGGACGCAAAACTTTACGGGATGGGGTTTTGGATTGAAGGTCAATTATGCAAGATGGAAAGCTTCATATCCTTAAATTGGGCCATCCCCCTTTAAATAGCACTGCAGTAGCATATGGGGTTCTGCTTGGTGACCAAATGTTAGAAACAATCTTTCTTTGTACATTGATACCATTAAAGTGACACATGTGATTTTTGGATTTATATAGACGGGAAATGTTTTAGGACCGGGAGTGCGAAGATGAGCCTTCGTTCCGTTTGAGGACCGAAACGAAGAGCAAAGGAAGGTCGATTAGACACTATTTTGTAATCATTACGGATAAAGCCAATGTGATATTGAGGTTTATTCAGTTTTTCATATACCATTAACTTTCGCTCCCGTTCCTTCGCTCTTCACTCCGGTCCTAAAAACAGAAGGGGAAGGCTTCCATCTAATATAACACCATAGTGATCATCACCTACAATTCGTCTCATTGACAGCTTGGAGGAAAGAATCCAGCCACATAGGTTTGGAGCACATCGATCTGGATGATTGATAGAGACGTGTATCCGATCCAGTTTCTCAAATCAAGGAGCGATCTGTCTTCGGTAGCGTCGCATCTAGTACAGACAAACATATTTGACAAATTTGTTGAGAAGTGATGTGGAAGAGACAAAGTAAGTGTCTCACTAACCCTATAAAACAAAGACATACGGTTGTGTCCATTGAATGCCTACATGTCCGATTCTCTAGGTCTACTTTGAGGTTGAGATAGATATTGGCTCTTTTCGGTAGCTACTACCTTCCTCAAACACTTTTAAATTTTATTCAATATCTTATTGTACAGATGTTACATAACAATTATTGGCGTTCTACTGTACAGGAAATAACTGTTGTTCTCCTGATGCCCTCCAAACACAAGAATGGGCGCCCTAATCAGTCAGCAACATCGCAATAAGTTAAAGATATTGGCAGTGCTGTGAAGGATGGTGGAATAATGATGTGTGGAAATGAGAGTATAGAGCTTCCAGGTGGAAAAAGAGTAAGAAATCTAACTTGAATCTCATTGTGTAACGACTCATTTATTAAAAAGTGGTTAGAGCTTTTTGATTGTCCTGATCCTAGAAAAAAAGACAAAATTAAATTTTTTTTCAATTTAGAAAAAGAAGATAGGAATTACTAGACTGGATCTTAGATAATATAACAGGGGTTCTCAATATTTTAAGCTGAAGGGCTGGAGAGAGAATGCTGAAACAGATTGAAAGTTCCCTACTTGAGGCCAACTACACCTGAGATCTTATGTTTCACTGTATTATATTTGAGCAAGTCAGGCCCCCAAAAATCATGGTTGGCGGTATAGAGGAAAAGAGCGATAATTAAAATCCAGACGTAGATGTCCAAAAGAGGTTCATCACATTACCTACTGGAAAGCGCTATCTGTGGAGAGCATCACAATGGCATATTAATATGCATAATTCACAGTGAATCAACCATGTGTGCATCAACAAAAAACAAAGCAAAATTAGATCCTTTTTACCTAGAGAACTTTACAACTTAATTATTTTGCCAAATGTCAAATTACAAACTCTCAGTGTACTCACCAGTTAGTGCATTTTTTAAAAGGTGCCCTAACCTGATTACAACATGTATTTTCGTGCTTCTTAGGAAGGGCCATCACCAAAATAAGTGCAAAATTTTCATTTCGTCTGACATCCCATTTTAAATGGGTGGTAAATGGTTGTATTAAATAGTCCACAGAGTACTGTACAAAAACTATTTTGACGGTTTACTGTAAACAAACCTCATTTTAGCCTGTAGCATCACAATGGGGAACAAAGTCCAAAGATTTGCAGGATGAAGGGATCGAAGAAAAATACACGGTTTCTTGTGGTTTCCAAAAGCTTATGTTTGATAGGGTGGAAAGCTTGGGGTGAGGCGAGGATCGAGTTGATGCCCCTTAAAGCAAAGAATAGCACATTGTTTGAAGGCGCCTCCAATTTTCAACCAAAAAATTTGAGATTTTTAATGGTTTGCATGGTAACTGGCTAGTAAACTAACCTTGTGAATGGTAAACTCGAAAATTCTGTGTATTCAAAAGAAGGAGGAATTTTGTAATTAGAATAATTATTATCGGAGATCTCCAATATTAAAACCACTGTGGAAACGGCCTTCCAATGGGAAATAGCCGGGGGAAGGGAATGGACAATAGTCGCCTCTGGACGTGTCTACGCTCATCATTAGTTGTTTTATTGATTCAGGCAGTAAAAAGTTAAAGGTATTGTCTCGTGGTGGCACTATTTCATCATGGACGGACATAAACATAGCATTTGCAGCTCTGCCGTTAAGTCCAATCTGGGATCCCAATTCTAATTACAAAATCGCGTATTTTATGATAAATACACATTTTTAGGATTCTCGTTCGCAGTTATAGTTTCTAGACAATTACAACGTAACTGTGCCAAAATATCAAATTTTTTAAAATGGGGGCACTCTTCAAAAATGTGCATTTTTGCTTAGCAGATAAAACTTTGTTACACACACATTAACAATATCATCTGGAATATACCTTAATTTTAGGAAGTAAAATGTTAGCATTATTCTACCCATCGCTATAAGGGTTATACATGAGGCCAAACAGTGATTCCATGTCCCGACAGTTCTGCAAGCATTGCAGGATCGAAATCCTTTGGTACAGTGGTTTTGCATTATAATTTCAAGGACTGAGGAGAGGTAAGAGTAGCAGATTCCTCCATGAGACCCATAAGTAGTTCAGTCGTGAGAGCAATGGTGAGGCCATCAGCTGGAATTAAATTGTGACTGCTCCCACGAAACCTGGATAAAGTCGTGGAAAAATTTTCATTTTGAGATATGTCCAGATTTGAAATGATGAGAAAACACTTGAAATGATGTATAACTTGTAAAAGATTGCACTTTCTTTTGTCCATCAAAAATCAATATAGGCCTTGAAAATTCTTGTTTTCTATTGATTTTTTAACAAAGTTTTATGAATCTCTTCTCCTATACTAAGTGCTTTCTGGCGACTTGTCCGGTTTGTGGGAGCAGGTCACAATTAATTCTCGGCAACAAATTTTGGTACTGTCGGATGCAGCTTTTTATTGTCTATCACACATATCTAAAATTGGCCAAAATCGGCTTTGGGGAAATTCTTTACGAGCAACTAAAGATTGCACTTTTGTAATTAGTGCACAGAATTCTAAAAAAAACAAGTCCAGTTAAATGGTTGATGCAGGCAAGGCAAACAGTAAATGTGATGGCTTGAAACGCTAATACGCAGGCATCAAACATGTTGTGTTTGCTGCGTTTAAAGGACATTGACGTGTGTTAATTTCATCCGACTGATATTCATTGTTGCGGCTTTTGTATAGCATAAAATGCATTGCACAATAAATAAATTTGACTCTATATAGGCAAGTTTTTTTGGTGTGTGTGTGTGAGTTTGTTTTCACCGACAAATGAGGACACACCCTTGACTTTTCCCCATAAACCGAGAACACATAAATTTTGAAGGACGTCCTCGGTTGGCAGACAGTGCCATAGAGACGTAAAACTGTTAAAACCCATAGGTAGGGGTCCGCAGTTGTAGGTCTACAGTCATGTCCGCACTTCTCCATGAAAAGTCAAATTTCTGTGTAAAAGTCCACGGTGAGGCGATTAACTGTCAGATGTGTGTGTCGTCAGTTCTGCTGTGAAAAGTCAGGTCTTGTACACATGTCCTCGGTTGTCGGTGAAAATGTGTATGTGTGTGTGTCTTCATTACAGTATTGTTACTTTGTGTACATTTTTCTTGTTTGTCTGGCCATAGAAGCAAGGGTTTCTCTTAGGGAGAGGGGGTAGCCTATAGATGGCATTTTAGCAGTTAAAAGATATTTAAAGTCACACAAGACAAACAAACAAAAAGTTAGGCCCTACACAATCAAAAGTCGCACAATGTGTGCGACTGTGTGTGTAAGTTATCAAAGATTATTACACCCCACAAATATTCATCACTGAAAGTCCATTCATCCAAGACGATGTTCGAGTGACGTCAGTCTGGCTGGAAGGTAAGGCTATTTACAAACAAAAATATCTATGAAAATTTCTTGAGCAAACCCTATAGTAAGTCAGTCCAATCCTGCTTATAATGCTATGTTTGTTTTGTTTCGTATACATATCGTTTATATAAGCATAATGGCAATTATGGATTTTCACAATGCGTCTAGAGCGGGTCTATAGGCAAAAAAGAATGGAAATTGTGGTGTGGATTTTATTTCACTGTTTATATTTTTATCAGTTGCAGAATGAATAGATCGGAACGTTGTTTTTCATTATGCACTTGTCAATTTCAATCCCGGCCCTTGGAGTCCGGGATAAGCGGGGTATATGCCGGGAATTTATCCGGGCATGTACCCAAAAAAGTATTGCCCCCGCAAGCCGGGATGTTAGACGGGACTTGGCGGGAGGGTTGGAATGAAGTTAGTTAATTCTGCCACACTTAAAAATTTGGCACCTTTAAAATGCGGTTTTATTCAGTTAACGTTGCTGAATTCGTATCCTGTGGCAGATACTAAATCTTCCGCGGGAATGTACGTTAGCTTGTCCCCGCCCTGCCGGGACAATCATGATGATAGGGACTTAAACCGGGAGGTACAAAAACGGGTGACTTTTAACGCATGTGTCACCACCATATAAAATCAGGCTATCAGTGAGCAGTATCGCCCGTCACATCTGTAGTATATGGCCTATTCCATGTCAACATTTCGAGATTGTGCACAGCAGAACGTCAATGGGATTTTTTTCACTCTTTAAGTGTGGTGGAGACATTGATGGATTATAAAATCCTGAAATTTGAGCGTCATAGTCCATTTGTTTTCCACTAGAGCAATTGGAAAGTAGGGGGGTCATCATCAAAAGTGCCGCCCAACATGTGAAAGACTCATGTTGAGAGGGTCACACCATTAGTAAGGGAGCTCCACACTTTGAAATCACTTCTAAGGGTAATTTTGGTTTGTAGATGTAGAATTCAAATCTGGCATCAGAAAGGTCATAGCGTGTTTACTTTTAGAGTTAATGAGGCCTCAATATGCTCGCCTTTGTTCATGCGGGGCCAAGGCTGGAGGGGTCTAACACCAAAAGTAAGAACATTTTTACTGTCCATCTTTTGGTCAATCAGAAGTACATGTAGACCTTTAAACCATTTACAATTAGAACAACATAGAAAAGTAATAAGTGAGGTTACAGCCCCTTGAAAATGGCATGTACTTTTTTGGACACATTTTGACCCCCCTGAACACCATGTTGACAATCGAACCACCCTCTACTTCAGATATGTTGAAGATATATCATTTATTAAAAAACTTCCTTGCAAAAAACTAGCTTGGTTTTTGTCTTTATTTTTCACAGCAAAAATTCCACACTCAAAGTTACCACACAAAGGTATATGTGACCAAGGGGTCAATTGTACACATGACAGTGTTATTCACTATTATACATTCTATGGGGATATCAGCAAAAGGGTCTTGTGCTGCGAAAACAATGAAGACATCAAAACACCAAGCTTGTTCTTTCAAGAATAGTTCTTTGATGATGTATCTCAACTATCTGAAGTAGAGGGTGATGTCATATGGCAACCATTGATTTTCAGGGGGGCCACTTTATGTCAAATGCAAAATTGGGATTTTAAATAGGCTGTATACTCACTATTACTTACCAAATGTAACATTATGATTTGTACTGGTAGAAAAGTCCTGCAGTGTGACTTGGATTAACAAGAAAATTGACATTAAAAATATTGCTACTTACGGGTCTGACCCCCAAAACTTGGTCCCAGAGGACGATATTGCATTTTGACACCCAAATTAACTTGAATTAGTAAGGAGCATCACATTTGTGATGCCAGATTTGAATTCTACACACAAAAATCCCCAGATAGTGATTTCAAAGTTGGGGAGGGTCCCATTACAGGTTTATGGCCCTCTCAAAATTGTCTTTCGCATCGCACAGCAGTTGATGGTGACCCCCCCCCCTAAATTTCTGAATTTCCTGTGGGAAAACGGAAGGTGGTATGAAGCTCAAAATTTCAGGATTTCATTTCTCATCATATCTATCTTCACACCCAAAAAAGAAAAATTATATCCATGACATGCTGTGGTGCAACTATTGCTTCAAGTGTTGACATGGATAGACCCTATCACAGTTTATTAGAATACCATTGCAGTCCGATCTGTAGCACACAAACGCACGTCTGTCGAACGACGAGATTATCAACTAATCCGAGGATTGATATTTTTCAACGTAAAATCGCCAGAAAAACATCAAAAATCAACGGAAAAATGTTTAAACAATTAATATTCAATTGAATCACAAGAAATTAATATAAGTTGTCTGATTCATTTAATTCATAATAAAATCGCCGTAGGTAAATAGTCAAGCTATTTGATATTTCTTGACTAATGCCAGAATATTGTCATTCATTGAAAGTCAGAACTGGAGCATTTTTAATATGAAAATGCAAATATTACAAAAAATTAAAAAACTGAAAAAAATAAAAAAAGTAAAAAAAAACTCTATGATTAATTTTAATTTTAATAAATCAAAATTAAATGTACGGTAATCGCAATTTCCAAACTTGTTTTGGCAGTGTTATTCCCATTCAAATTTACAATTTTAGTGGGATCAATTGCAAGTTTTTTTGCAACCAACGCACCGTTCAGCCAGAGTAAAGCCTTTTGTCCAGGTCTCTGCGTTAATGTCAGCTCAATTTACCACAAGGCGCGCCGAGCTGAGGTCCCCGGCCCTCGGGTCTAACCATTTATAATTAGAGAACGGGGGAAATTGAAGATTGCTCAAGAATCTAAAAAGTATAACAAATCTAATTTAATGCCCATAAATTTCCTTTTTTTATTTGGGAAATGTGAAGAAAGAAAGATTTTAGTAAAATTTTAACCATTTAATATGAGAGTGGGTTTGGTTGCTTGGGCAATAAGATCTTGGAAATGGTTTATTTTTTTTATAAGTGTTAATATTTTAACAATGTTTCAAATCAAATATTTACTAACGTTGTCTTTTAATTTGAAAAAAGTTACCCAAAACTACTGTTTTTCTCATAATTGGTCAGTGTATTACAACTTTAATGAAAATAATAAATTCCCCTTTTTCCCAGGCCGTAGAAATATAATTGTACAGATGAGTAATATCATATATTCGCCTTTAAACAAGTCACAAAACAGACTCAGCCTGAAGGAAGTTATTATTATGTTATTTGAGAAAAATCACTAGTACAA
This sequence comes from Ophioderma brevispina, assembly GCA_023653785.1. NCBI lineage: Eukaryota > Metazoa > Echinodermata > Ophiuroidea > Amphilepidida > Ophiodermatidae > Ophioderma > Ophioderma brevispina. Next base: position 27,792 of record JAMKCH010057072.1, on the reverse strand, counting down.
ATAACAATTCGGCAACAAAAAAAGATAACATAACAAAAATACTCAACCAAACCTTAGTGTTAACCATGGTTCCTGTAAGAACAAACAACTATTCAAACAGTGGCGGATATGAAGGAAAGGGCCCTGTAGCAGCTTAGGTGGGGCCTATAGCGTCGCTTTCGCAGAGCAATGTTGCACTTTAGTGCCGACTAGAGGGTGTCGGAGGGGGCCTGAGAGCAATTTTAGGGGGCCCCTGTCAGCAGCTGCTGACCCTGCGACTCTTAAATCTGCCACTGATTCAAATGCGCGCAAGATGGCAATCCTCTTGAAACAGGTGTCGGGATACAGAGGAAAATAATTCGGGTTGTTCAACTCTCACACAATGGGTGAGTCTCACGAATGAGGGATATAATTCGCAATTGCGTGCCCAAGTAACTTTGGGATCCCACAAAAAATCTTCAGTTCACGAAATACATGGAAAATTCAAATCAAAATTTAGGACTATAGCATGAGACTTGTGGTTATGCCTAATAAGTGATGTTGTGTTCATAATTTTCAGGAAGATGCAAACCGTCCTCAAAAAAAACGGGGCAAGTGTCAATACGATTTTCAATGGAGCCGAAAAATGGGGATTGCAACTACAAAAAAATATATGTGTTTATGCACGTTTTTCGCTTGTTAGGCCAAAAAAATATAGTTGCCTCAAAGCTGATGAGTGTTTTGAGAACTAATGCGGTACGCCCATTTTTAATTATTTTTTATGACAAAACTCATTAGTCACTCATAAATATCAAAGTGCTTCTGTTCAAACAACACATGATACAATACCGACTGACCCAACACAACAAAGCTCCGACAGTTGAATGCTCACATGAGGAGCTGAATTAGATGGCCAGGATCTATTCTATTACTTATTATATCCTTTCAGTATTTTACCTAAGTGGAGATAAAAAAAAGGCCATAAGCCAGGTCGGCTGCATGGGAGATGGCACTTGCAAACGAATTGGCTGGACCCAAACCTCGACAAAGCTCCATTCGGGCAGTTAGGTGGCGCCTAGGAGCTGATCAGAGGCGGCATGGATCATCTATAGAATATCTTTAGTATTTTACTTAAGTGGAGACAAAAAATTATAGTGAGAGTAAAATCATAATGTGCCTTTTTTCTTATGCATTGTGATGATTTCAGGAGAATGCACCATTGGCTTACACAATAATAACTGAGGGCTTGAGTGCATTAATATAGGGCTATATTGAAACAGCATAAAAACAAATGTTGGTAACAGGAAAATTGTCGGGAATAAAAGTCGGGGTTTGTTAATCATTGATATTGTGATGCCCAATATTTTGGCCAATTCAAGAAAAAAAATATCATTTAAAAGATGGACAAAATTTCAGAATTTTATGGGTTTTTTTTTTTTTTAATTTTTTAGGTTTTTTCTTTTTTTAAAATTTTTTATGGAAAAGTTACTTTTTTAAGCACTTTAGGGACTCGGGAAACGGACAAAATACGGCGAAAACGTACTAGTGGCAGGATGAATTATGTTGCCGAGAGCTGCAAATCGCTTGAATCGGGTGTTTAGTTTTCAACAAAAAAATCAGGATAGTTCAACATTTTTTTTTTTTGGAAAATTAAAAAAATAAAAAAAGTTCTGCATAACTTTTTTTAAATTTATCACAGAATTTACAAACGGCGCGGCGTCACCTTGGAGCAACATATTTTTTGGCCTTATATGCGGCTAGATGCAACCCATCATGCATCCAACAAAGATGCTTGAGTACCCTCCCCCTGGGGCAGGGGTCGCAATATAGTGTACCCACTGGACAGAGTACGGCAGGGGATAGGCTAATTTCAATTTTATTTTAGCAAGTCACTAGCACAGAGGTAGGCAGACCAAAAGCGACAATCACCAGAGATTTTTGTTTTTTTTTTTTTTCTTGTTGCTGAAGTTTCCGTTGGAAGATATGATGCAGGTTTTAGAATTTATCGGCTATGTTCTCGTGGTCGGAATATCGCCGTGTGATAATGTGATATTTAACAAACCAAACTAACGCGGTTTGTTGCTCAAACATAACTTCCGATGTGGTTTTAAATTTCGGCTCGGTTCTGACACTCGGCGATCCAAAGTAGGATGATTTGTATATAGCTGACCTGTTGTCGCAAGCCGGCCAAGCCGGATTGTACAGAGTTTTAAATCAGTCCCCGCCCCCATTGGAAGAGAATATAGGGGATTGTCACACCGAAGCCCGGCTAGTAGGGGCCGGGACATAGCGGGGGATGTACAAAGCGGGTGATGTACAAAAAATGTAAGCCCGGCTACCCGGGATTTCATGCTACTTTAGCGGGGACAAAGGCAGGGGTGTCACGACAGCAAAATGTACATTCCCGGCTAAGTCCCCGCTAGTCCCGGGACCCCCAGGGCCGGGATTGAAATTGACAAGTGCATTAAATTTGCTGACTCTTAGATCGTTTGTGAACAAAATATAGGCCTGTAAGAGAAAAAAAGTTTCCATTGGTTCACAAATTTTGCCATAAAATATCACATTTTTATGATTTCTCAAATAAAAACCGAAATGCGGTAAACTTCCAGCAAAAGAGAAATACATTGGGAAGTTAGTTGAAACAAACATTTTTTTTCTATCAATACAGAATACATAAATATTATGGAGTTCTGGAATTATACAGGCCCACATATCGATGTATTAAACTGTTGACTTGGGCGATACATGCATGATGCAAGCATTTACCCATTTCCACCAGCAAAGGAGCTACAAATGAAAGACTTCTTGGGTGAGAATCCCTCCTGCGAATTGTTACAGGACCGTCATACACAGGATTTCTTTGGGGGAGTGGGTCGCAACTTCAAAAGTTTGGCCTTAAGTAAAAGTGGAACTAACCCCGCTATACAAGTGGCCCTTTTTTGGAAATTTGACCTTAAGTTGTTAAAGTGGACATACCCCAGCCCTCCTCCCTACAAGTGGTCCTTTTTGGACTATTTAACATCTCATCACCAAGTGAACTTTATTGTCATTTTTGTCTCTAAATTCTGGACCTTCTTATATAAAAAATAAAAACAAAAGAAGTGTACCTTTGGCCCCCTTTTGTGGAAAGAGAACCAAAACAACCTCCCCCGCGTATATGGGCCTGAATCGTTATACATTCCAAAAGGTATTCAGTAGCCAAATGTGTAATAGTGGGGCCAATTAATTTCAACATACAGGCCCATTAACATGTTTACAAACATTACTGTCAACTGCTCCTTACTTAAGGTTCGTTCATACTACACTGCAACGTGCATTGCGGTAAGTTGCAGTGCTCGAATTACAGTCTCTGTCCAGTATACTGCATTGCGGTAGTGCAACCGAGTTAAATTTATTGTCCCCGCCGAACGAGTTCGGAACAGGGACTACGAAATGAGCAGCGTCCGTCCATCCGTCTGTGATAACAATGTTAACCCATGTTGTACACGATTTATCTGGAGTTCCGTAAGGGTGACAATGATGCAACTTGGTGGAAAGAAGCGGGTGATGAGTTCTTGACCTGATTAGATTTTGTCTTAAAATATGATAATTAATCTTTACTTTGCATACTTATATGAAAGATTTTCCTTCAAGGCCGTGTAACAAGTTTTCCGAGTTCTGTAAGGCGTATAATTTTGTACTTGGTGGAATGAAGGGAGCTGATTAGTTCTCAACCTGATTAAGATTTTGGGTGTAGTTCGGGCAAATTGAGTATGCACATGAGCTAATTAATATGCAAAAATATCGAATTGCTATATTTTTCAAACAGTACTTCGGATACTCCAAACCCTGCGCTGCATGAAGAATTCATGGGGCACATCTTTTTTGCAATATGAAAGTATGTGAGATATGTGGCATAGGTTTATGCAAATGAGCTATTAAATATGCATAATTTTTTTTTTTTTTTTTTTTTTTTTTTTTTTTTATTGCTGTATCTCTAAACGGTACGTTGTGAATATGCAAAATTCCTTCGCTACATGAGACTACTATTGCCACTAGGGGATTTGCAATATGAAAGTATGTGAATATATGCGGCCATATGTATTCCAATTAGCTAATTATGATGCAATAATTGCTGTATCTCTGAAACGTCATGTCGGATATATGAGACTACTATGGCCATCGGGGAAGGGGGTGGGTGTTTGCAGGGTGTTGGGTAGGGATGGCTGTGTTGCGTTGTTGGGGAGGGGGTGGGCTGTTGCGGAGTGTTGGGGAGGTGGTGGTGTGTTGCAGGGTGTTGGGAAGGTTGGATGTGAGAATGATTTGGGAGTGGGGTGGGGTGTTTGCAGGGTTTTGGGGGATGTTGTGTTGCAGCATGTTGGGAAGGGTGGGGGGTTGCCATGTTTGTTGGGAGGGCATTGTATAGTTTGTTTGGGAGGGGGTGTTGGGGGTATGCTGTTGCGGGGTGTGGGGAGGGGGAGGGTGTTGAGGGGTGTGGGGAAGGGGTAGTGGCGTGTTGGGGAAGGAGAGAGGCGTGGTTAAGGGGTAGGTGGTTGGGGGTGGGGTGGGGGTGAGGGCTTGGGGTGTTGAGGTGGGGGGGAGTTGTGGGCTGTTGGGGAGGGGGTGGGTGTGCGGGGGGGTGTTGGGGAGGGGGTTGGGGTTTGGCGGGTTGTTGGGGAGGGGGTGGGGTTGTTTTTGAGTGGTATTGGGGAGGGGGTGGGGTGTTGTTGTAGTGCATTTATTGCCTGTTATTGATCGCGACATACGGCGGGGGACATTATTTACGCATCGCGTAATACGAGTTTGCCTTGTTTTAACTGCAGCTGCAGCAGGTTGCAGGTCGGTGAGTTGTGCAGCAGGATCGATATAATCGGACTGCTAAGACCACAGTGCAGCGAGGGTAGGTATGAAAACAACAACCTTTATGGTGGGGGGATGAGGAGGGTTGGAGTTAGTTTGAACAGGATTATTATTACTGATGATTCGAAGCTCTCTTTTATGGAAAGGAAATTCCTCAATCATAATCGGTTGATGGAGCAGAAGCCTTAACCATTCAATTATAAAATTGTTAGGTGGAACAGAGTTTTCTTTCCAGGAGCAAGGTTGAGCTTAATATTTCCCCACCTATAAAAAACATATGAACAAACCAAAGATATAATGTAGTAACAACACCCTATAAGTACAAGTCTTGAAACTTAATTAAAAAAAGAAAAATATTAAATATCTTTGTTAAAAAATCGAAAGTTTACCCATTCCCATATTGTAGATAAGGTAAATTAACAGAAAGACTGCCACAAAAATATTATGACCACGGCTGTATAATTCTTAACGTCTACAGCGCAAAGCCATTGAGTTACGGTCATCTATACTATTATAATAACGTTTGTTTGTGTCGCCTGCCTTTTAAGGCAGGAAGACACACATAGGGATCACTTTTGTCAACTGTTGTTGATGTCTGTTGTTGTTGTTGTGAAAAGGTTAACATTGCGTGTAAAATGCATTACTTTGATAGATTTTGGATTTAAACCAAACTGTGACCAAAGTTGCAACATGGGATCCCCCATTTGTTGATGAGGTCAGTGGTCACATACCAAGGCAAAGGTCATGTGGGTCAACAGGAAGGTAGGACTGACAAATGTAAACAATTGACTTCAATGAAAAGTTGATGTCAATTGGAACCAAAACTTGAGTCATAGGTGCAACATGGGATTCCTCACTTGTCGATGAAGTCAAAGGTTCCAAATAGCAAGGTCAAAGGTCCTGTAAGGGACGTGTTAAGATAGGCTGAAAAGTTAAATTCAATTGGAATCAAACTTAGTTTATGGAGATTACATACAAACCCTCATTTGTTATTTTATAAAGAACCGTTACCTAATCCGTACAACTGCGTTAGTAATATTCCTAAAATATCAATGATATTAAGCGTTACAGATTTCCCCCATCCCCTGGGTCTGGCCAGGAAATAAGCTAAGCGACCGGTTTAAAACAGGAAATTCAGAGATTTGAAAGATCTAATTTTTATGCAGTAATTAAAAATAGTCATCTGGAATAAAGATAGGCACCTAAAATGTTAATCGAAAGTTACAGATAAATTGGGGTTTTCGTTTTCATGCAGTAAATATTTATGCGCAGTGTAACAATGCCTTAGGATACAGTGTATAAAGAAGATTCTGGATCCGCGGAGTTTTTAACAAAGTTGTGATTTTCTATATGAAGGACTTTGTTTTTAGCTTAGTTATTTCACACAGTGATTAGTATATGGACAAGCTTTATGTATATTCAAAAAACATGATTTGTTTGAAAAATGAGTGCGCCCTCATCGCGAAATATGAGTCAGCCTTTACACATTATGTATTTTCATAACCATTTTCAGATTCAGCATGAAAAATGCATTTAAATGAGTCCTAACAAGCATAGTCTTGGGTTAGTGTGAATTCATAGATGGCATCCTAAATGGGGCCTAAATGACCCACAGGTTTGTTCTGAGAAAAGCACATGCAAAGCTGTTATAGCGCCCTCTTTAGCACACTCAGTTATAGCACCTGGCCTGTTATTGAGATGCTCATAGTGCCCTCACATTTATGCTGTATCACATTTGGTATTTTATATGAGTTGTTAAAATTTAGAGAGGGTGTTATGACATCTTTGTAATGTGCTTTATTTGCAAAAGCAAATATAACAATATTAAATTAAAGATGCAACAAGAGATTTTGAAGCACCCAAATATTGTGTCATAATAGTAATTGTGGGCTGCCAGCTATAGCTGGCAGGACCACTTAGCAATCCGTTGTGCGTGTGTATGTGTGTGTGTTTGTGTGAATGTGTGTGTCAAAAATTGTTAAGTTTTTTTTAAATTGACCTCAATTAAAAAATTTAACTTCAATTGGAACCAAACTTCTGTTGAAAGGTCAAAGTCATGTTGAAAGGTCAAAGGTCATGTGAGGTTAAGTTGAAAAATGGGCTAAAAATGTAAAATTGATCTAAATTGAAAACTTGAAGTTCAATTGGAACCAAACTTATGTCATAGGTGCACCATGCGATCCCTCATATGTTGATGAGATCAAAGGTCACGTGCCAGGTCAAAAGGTCATGGGGCGGCCCACAGTTTATATTCTTTGAATATAGCGAGCGCGAAAGCCGAGAACCGCGAAATTCTAGTTTCATATAGATTAGACACTCAATAGAATTCTTACCATGTATTTTGCTACAGAAATGTTAAAAGAGAGAAAAAAGTGATTTGATTTGCTCATATTTCAATATAAAACATAGGCTAAATTTCGTATTTGCTCCTATACGAAATTAGGAATTTCACATTTTTTGTATCTAAGAAACATTTATCAGCTTAATCCTTTCAGATGGGGATATTTTTGCTGGAAAGCTTTACATCAGGGCAAAAATCAGAGCTTTCAATTTTGTTAGGGACACCTGTTGTGAAATCTCTCGTTGCACCTTACCTTTAAATTAAGCTTGACTAATGTTTAGCTCAGTAATAAATGCAATCTGTAGAGCTATGTGATAGGGATGTAGTGACCTGGTCATATATATGTCCACATTTTCAAAATATTTCTTGTCACATAGTGGGTGTGGGGCAACAATCTCAAGTTGTCAGGGTAATTTCATCCAACGAATCCTGAACAGGACCAAATCGTCGCCCACATCACATACTGTCGTATTTTACAAAACACGTTTTCCAAGAAAATCGCAATTCAAAATCTACCGCGACATTTCATGTCTATACGGTAGAACGAAGCATAAAAGAAACATCTACACTTTACTATTTTGGAAGAGAGAAGAAAAACATTTTTAAGGTCCAATATAAACCATAAATCCAACTTAATACTGCAATTATATTATCTTAATTAGGCTACAAAGTTATAAGTCTGTATGTAAAATCACAAATAATGTATATTGCAAAATACGACGCATATTACGCCGTGGTTTTTCAATGTGCGTAAAATAGATCACTATGTGAAAACTTGTTTACGAAATAACGATGGAAATACGTCAAAATAGGTCTGTATGTGAAATCGTTTATTTTCGGATCGGCAAAATACAACGGTATATCAAACCACATGTAAATGAATGGCGATTTCAAAATACGACAGTATGTGAAATTCGGATATGATGATTTTGAGGAAAATGACAAAAATCTGTAATTAATTAGGCATTCTCACATTTTCAAACTTTGTGGATGGCAAGAACTCGATGAACAAAGTAAGTAGGCGGAATTTCGCAAAAACCTCAAAAATGTGAAATACGACAGTATGTGATGCGGGCGACGAAATATGTGTGAAAATGCCCCCTTTTCATTAATTTGGCCCAAATTTAGGCTAAAAATTGGTCAAAACTCTCCAAAAAAGAGAGATGAAAATACAAATTCGGTCCATTTTGTCCCTGCTTTTGAGCCAGAGGGGAAACAACAATAAAAAACAAAAAGATGTTTCTCTTTTGCAATTATTTTGTTGGTCCCCCGCCAACTTTAGTTGGCAAAGGGGGGCTATAGAAATGCCCTGCGTGCGTGTGTGCGTGCGTGTGTGCGTGCGTGTGTGCGTGCGTGCGTCCCACGCAATATCTCTGGATCTAAGCAAGTTTGGGTGTCCATCTTCCGCAACATACAAGCATCTCAAGTAGGCATTGGTTGGGATGTAAAGTGGGTCATGTGACATAGATCAAAGGTCAAATTTGGTCAAAAATAGGATATATTGTTATAAGCCTTGTAAACACAATATATTTTGATCTAAGCAAGTATGGGTGTCCATCTTCGCACCATAGATGTCACCCAAGTAGACGGTGGATGAGTTCGGAGGTGGGGCATGTGGCATGGGTCAAAGGTCAAATATGGTCAAAAAAAGGGTCAAATTTGGTCAAAAATAGGATATATTGTTATAAGCCTTGTAAACACAATATATTTTGATCTAAGCAAGTATGGGTGCCCATCTTCGCACCATAGATGTCACCCAAGTAGACGGTGGATGAGTTCGGAGGTGGGGCATATGGCATGGGTCAAAGGTCAAATGCGGTCAAAAATGGGATTAAATTACTATAAGCCTTGGTAATTGTGGCAGGATGATGAAACTTGGTGGGTGTGGTCAACTTTTCAGCGCCGAAAAATTTGAAGGTCATTTCAAGGTCATACGGGGTCATTCAAGGTCATATGGGATAATATTGCTATAACCCTTGTCAAATGTGGTAGGATGATGAAACTTGGTGGTTGTGGTCAACATTCAGTGCCAAAAAATTTGAAGGTCATTTCAAGGTCATGCGGGGTCATTCAAGGTCAAATGGAATTAAATTGCTATAGCCCTTGTCAATGTGGTAGGATGCTGAAACTTGGTGGGTGTGGTCAAAAGTTCAGTGCTTGAAAAAATTTCAAGGTCAGGCGGGGTCATCCAAGGTCCAAAACCACTAAGTAGGTGGTAGGATGATGAAACTTGGTGGGTGTGGTCAGCATTCAGTGCCAAAAAATTTCAAGGTCATTTCAAGGTCATGCGGGGTCATCCAAGGTCAAATCACTAAGTTGTGGTAGGAGATTGCGTGAAACTGGAGGGTGTGGTCCAAGCATCAGTGCCAAAATTTTATGGTCCATTTCCAAGGGTCTGTGGGGGGTCATCCAATGTCAAATCATACCATTCATTGCCGAAAATTTTGAAGGTCATTTCAAGGTCATGGGGTTATTCAAGGACAACTAACTCAACATGGTAGGTCAACTCAACGTGGTAGGTCATGAAACTTTGTGGATGTGATCAACATTTCTAAACCGAAAATTGTGAAGGTCATTTCAAGGTCAAGTAGGGTCATTTAAGGTCAAATAACTACAAATAGTTGTATGGTCAATGTAGTCAACATTTGATACCATCAAATTGCAACTGCTATGGCAGCAGCCTCTGTGGTTTGAGAACCACTTATTTCCATCACAATTCTCCCTGTGATCTTAAAATTATATTTCCCTCCATTTACTATCGCGACGGGCGGGGGACCTTTGTGGTTCGAGAACCGCCTTGTTTAAATATCAATTTCATTTATCAAAAAGTTTTCAAAATTACCAATAAACCTTCTCTCCATTTGTTGAATCCTGCACGTCCACAACAATTTAAAACAAACGCATCAAGAAACCAAATGTGTGACAATGAGCTGAGTCCTAATATATGTCATAAGCATCACACATCCAGAACTATTGCACAGTGCATAGACATGGCAAGTTTGGGTTCATTCGTGATCAACAACATGCGCTCATTAATATATTAGGAGGAATTGTATAATGGATGTTCGGGGGGGTTCTTGGAACTACCGGTACCTTTTCACACAATTTTTTTTTTACCATCTCTGCATTAAACCCTATGGCAGCGTTTCTCAACCTTTGGGGCCGGCGTCATGGGCAAATGAGAAAGGGGTTGCAAAGCTAAATTTTAAAAAATCTCAATTTTCATTTAAACTGTCCTATTTGTGAGGAACATTAATTTGTAGATTTGGGCACAATACGGAGTAACAAGTGTGGTGGGGGGGGGGGTTTTTTTTTTTTTTTTTTTTAGGGGGGGGGGGGGGGGGGGGGTGAGTGTTGTAAAGTGTCGGGGGTCGCCCTGTGATAAAGATTTAAAAAGAGGGTCACAGGGAATAAAGGTTGAAAATCCTGCCCTATGGATACAAGATTTAAAATTACAGATACATTGTTCACCTCGAAAAGTGTGAAAATAAAATGGCTAGAAAATTTCCCACTATACACCAATCTGATTTCGCGCATTCCAACACCTCACTGGCAGCCATAGCTGGGGTGCATCCTGCTTGAATTCACCCAAATGTGCAGATTAAGTATAGCTTTTGAATTATACTTAATCAAGCGTGGTACAGACGTACAAAAGATTTGGGTAGGTTTTGGGTTGGGTGCCCCCCAGTAATGGCGGATCAATTCTGATCATCATTTGGCTGGTCGGATTTGTCTATACTGTAAAAGCTTTCTAGGGGTTCACTTGTATTAGACTTTAACATGTTATTCCTGGTGTCAATTTTGGCTATTAGAGGTCCACCCCAGGGGCCCTTCAAAAATCCAGGTCAGGATGCAGCGGTGTATGCATTGGTTAAGGTGGGTATTTTTTCCCATAAATTGACCAGCTATATTGGTTGATATTTTCAAAGGCTTCTTAGGAAAGCACAAACAGGTACGTACCACTGTGGTCCAATCAAAATGTGGCAGCATTGATACAATAATACAGTAGGTATTCTCTTTTTATTCCGTTGACACTGAAGAATTGGTATTTATTATCATATTCAGACAATCATGCCCGGCCTTGTCCTTTAACCTTTTTTTCAGTGATGTGCCAACTCCACATGTAATATTTATCAATATTGCGTGCTCACAACCTGTTCGCTCTCAATATATAGGTACGGTAATTGATCACTGTCGTATACATAACTTGAAATATTAAAAGGTTACTAATAATGAAATTATACTTTGTGCTACTCCCTTTATCAATCACTGAGTCATTTGAGTCATATTTGTACTATTATTTTATTAAACATTGTAAAAAACATCGAACTTCCCCTTATTAATCATTTTATTATTTTTATTGTATTTTTAAATATTGCTTTTGCACAAAAAAATCAATCATTGGGAGCTAACATTTCGATAGATGAAATGACCATTCCCTCCCGCACTTGTTTTCTTGTCGATTTTGGTTTGACATTGATGTAGTTGCAATTTGTTTTCTTTTATATTTTTAGGCTATTAGAAGAGCTAATGATGTAAAATATGGCTTGGCAGCATGTGTGTGGACAAATGATGTAGGAAAAACACACAGGGTGGCACAAAAGCTACAGGTAGGTAGTCGCTATGTAAGATGATCTTGTTGAATGGCTTTGTGATTTAATTATTCTGATGCATTATTCCTTCTTGGATCACCTAAGAAACCCGCACCATGGAGGGGCATGGTCTAATGGATAGAGAGCTTGCCGTTGGACCCAAGTGTCCCCGGTTCAAATCTCAGAGGGATACTTGCTGGATTTATGCTAGATATCCAATTCTGGGTTTAATTTGTATAGGTGATATTGATTAAACTCAAAATTTACTACTCTCCTCATGGTTCATTTGATATGGGCAAATGAATCATGAAAGCTCTCACTTCTCATTGTGTGTGTGTTTGGTTAGTTCGGATGTTGCAACTTGGCACTGATTAAGCTGCTGCCTCTAAGTTATTATCTATAGGAAGTGTACTGTATTTAGGGCACTGGGAAGTATTTTTACAGTTGGGGATTAAAGGTCCATGGCCCGATTGCTAATAGCCTCATCCCCAGATGCCCCAGATTTTACTGGAAGTGGTCAAAATTTTGGTATCAGAAGAAAGCTACTATTTTTCTCATTTACCCTGTGAAATCTTAGAACCAAAGGATGTTTGGTTTGGAAGTTATGAGCGAAAATGTGCTACATTTTGGTCGACCAATATTAATTTTACACAGTACTCTATGGGGCTTACAAAATCATGTTTTTAGCTCTCACATCAAAATGGATTGAAATATCGGCGCGAAACTTTACAGATGGGGTTTTGGAGTGAAGGCCAACTATCAAGATGAAAACTCATATCCTTAATCGGGCCATCCCCCTTTAAGCTCTATACAGGGGAGCCACAGTTTTACATCCCCTCCAAAAGACAAGGGCTTTCATAGTTATATGCCCAACTCCAAATGACCCACGGGGAGAGCGGAATCCTCATATTTAATCCATAAATCTTTACCAATAATCCAAAACGAGAACCCAGTTTAATCCTGGCAAGTCATTGGTTCCATCTTGCCTCAAGGCCAACAATTACCGCTATCACATTCTCCCACTCTGATCAGAAGTTTCCTATAAAGTATGCCGAGAGTATTTTTGACATGGTAAACTTTTTTAAACTCACAATTTTGTATAAATCAAAATTTGATTTTTTCCTGGAAATACTAGGAAGCCCATTTTTGCCTAGAAATACTAAGAATCTATTTTTAAAAATGGTTGAGAAACACCTTCAGTCTTAACAAATAAGGTGTCTTAAAAGCAAATCAAAACAATGACCTTCAGTTGTTATCTTTACACTAGAGTGTTTCTATTTTAAGTTATAGGCAGGGGAGGGCAGCCAGAAATTCCGATTTCAGGACGTCGCCATTGGTTAACACGTAAAAACAAAATCTTGACGAAAAATTCTGAATTTGTATATGTTGTTAACGAATTTAAAAAAAAAATAAAGATATAAAACTAACAAAGATGTAATTTAAACAAAAAAATTAGAAAAACATAAGATATAAAACTAGCAAAGATGTTCAGTGAAGTTTCTTATTGGATGAACCGAGTTTCACTGAAAGGCACTATCAGTGATCCGTCCAAAAGCGTCAAAATTTTTGAATTTGCAGGAATAGCTAAAAAAAGTGTAGGATAAGTCCGTAGAAATCTTATAAGTTATTTTTTTCAACTGGAAAAACTGATAAAAAGAAAGAAAACAGCAGTATTCAAAGATATGAACTCCATTCAATTATGTGTTTTAGTAAGTGTCCGTTCGGACCGTAATAACTAAAATACCCAATTTTGCTTTATATGTCTGCTCTTGTCGTATCACGTTGTGGAGTGTGGTAGGAACCATACTTGTTGCAAAGATGCCAAAATTTTAGTTTTGATTTTTTTACCTCCCCTTTATCCCCCTGGCTTGAAAAGCAGAGGGGGATATTGTGAGGGGCGCCGCATGTCCGGAGGTATGTGTCTGTGTGGTGCCCGAGTTTGGTTGCGTTCTGAACCAAGGTCGGTTTTCGTTTTTCAGTTCTCCTCGCAAAGTTGAAGTCCTATTGAACCAGACTTGGTGTTAGGTTCAATAGGGGTTCCCTCATATGAGCATGGATTCCAAGGTCATGGACCACGGTCCAGATGTCATGTTCCATACTGCCAACTTGCCAGGGGGATGACCGCAAGTTTTACTTGCAGTATTTTTTTATTTTGTGATTAAGCAAATTCACTCTGATAGTGCCTTAATTGTTTGCATAAAAGTGATTTTAGGTGATTATTGTTGGAGAATGTAATATCTGATAATCCTATTAATGATATGTAAATGTTTAATTACCTGATCGGATCTGCTCAGACTTAGCTGGGAATGAGTAAAATGTGGTTATTATGTCCTGCTGGGTACTGGTAAAAAAGATGATAAATCTCTTGTCAATTGGTGATCATGGATCGGGAAGCATGTCAATATGTGGATCCTGGGTTTCCTATGGCTACCGGAAATCATTTTTTTACCGGCAATTCCTATCCCACAATGCACCAACTATTACTAGTAATAAAATCAATAGCGCATATATATTCCGTGGTGTTTTGTGTCATACGGCTCCCATTTTCTGTCATAACTGTGCGAAAACCGTTTGCTGTACTTTAAATTTTACCATAAACGAGTACTCTTTGATTGCCTTGTAATTTTTGCGCCACAAATTAAATGTGCGCGTAGTTTAAAAGAGGCGCACTAAACCACGAGCATGCATGAGATCATTCTCTCGTACTCGTTGGATTAGGATTTCGGTAAAAAATGCCTTCCGGTAGGAAACCCAGGATCTACCTTATTGAGTATGTTTCATGTCAAGGAACTGTCTTTTATGGATGACTTTAATTATCCATTAAAAAATGTTATGGAAAATGACCTCCCTCCCCTCGCAAACCCTCATTTCTTTGGGAGGTCAAAGGTCACGTTTTAAGGTCAAAGGTCACATGAGGCCTATCATTCACAAATTGTGATGGCAGGCGACACAAGCGGTCCGAGCACCGCAATATTTTGTAATAATATAACGAGTGTTGACAAACAGAAGGATGTAACTCAGCACTGAATTCTCCTGTAATTACTACTGCTTTTGAGAAATGTGATATTTAATATTTTCTACTAAGCAAATCTATTCATTACTCAAAATGTAAACATCTCATAAAGCTCATATATGGCACTGTAAGCAAACATTATATATACAAAGAACAATTTTTAATTATGCAGAATTAAAGAAATTCTTTAATATTTCTTTCAGTGCTGAGTTACGTCTTTCTGTTTGTCAACCCTCGATAAAGAGCAATAAACAGTTAAGATATGCATTAATGTGTTTGAAAACATATATTGGATAGTGAAGGTCAGTAACTTTCTAAGTGCTTGTCAAAAAAAAACAAAAAACAAAGTCTTGACTTCAGAAAGAATATGCAAAGTATCCAGAATTAATATTCTTCATTTGTCTGTCTCCACAACTAGGCTGGAACAGTGTGGACAAACTGTTGGATGGTCCGAGATTTAAACATGCCATTTGGTGGAATGAAAGCATCCGGTGTGGGAAGGGAAGGAGCAAAGGAGTCCATAGAGTACTACACAGAAGCCAAATGCATCTGCGTCAAGCATAAATGATTAACAACGACAAAATCTACACATGTACAATGTTGAAACGACGATCTACAAAAGTTTGAAATTTTTACCGAGCTAAATTATGTGAAGGATTGCTACACTTAACTATCAGTACGGAAATCAGAAAGCAACAACTTCAGGTCATTTGTTAGGAGTTTAAGCTGCTGTGTCATTGATGCTCAACTTAACAGACCCTGAAGATGACTATAGACCTTTTTTCCTGTGAAGTCACTTAGCTGTATTGATTTGATTGAGTGACCAATGGATGCTTCATCACTTATATTGAGTAGAGGATTGAGCGGGGTAAGAACGTATTACATCAACTACATTTAACTTTGTTTTTGTACCTGGCACAGGGGAACCCACCGGTTTGTAAATAGGTGTTGAATTGACTGCCATAGTCATTCACTATGAGGCAATGAAGTATCAACTCCTATGGCACAGTTCAATAGCTTTCATTTACCAGTGTATTTAGAAACACACCCTCTGGTTTTTGTGTATGATATATGATACCTAGAATACACAAGATCAGTTCATGTCAATGCATGTACAAGTACAACCTACTGAACTGTGCCCTTGGTGGATGAGCATATTGTAACTCATAGTGATCCGTGCTTACATTCTGAGATCATGTACACGTATGAATGTCAATTGAAAAGTGAAGTCATATTCATCAGAATTATTTTAATGGATTGATCATGGGTGTTGTCATTATCATTAAGGATATCTTTTGGCATTAAAGTTCACATTTGATTGGTAAAAAGTGGCTAATCCATTGTTTTATGAATGAAGTTAATTGTTTTTCGTGCATTGACAAAAATCAATGAGTTTTCATCAGTGTGACAAATTTTATAATGCTAGTTGCAATGTTTTCAAGATTTCTTATTTTCCAAATAATTTTGAGAACCGACTTTTCATATTTTTATATCATTTTACAAACATTAATGTCAAAATGTTTTGTGTTTTCTGGGAACATTTATATAAATAGCTTCACTTCCATAATTGAAACAGTAACCATTTAGAATGTGTGGTTAAATCATTGTTTTGTTTAAATAGGTACAATATCCAAATTTAACAAACTTATTATTTTTTTTTTTTTTTTTTTTGTTTGAAATTTTTACCGAGCTAAATTATGTGAAGGATTGCTACACTTAACTATCAGTACGGAAATCAGAAAGCAACAACTTCAGGTCATTTGTTAGGAGTTTAAGCTGCTGTGTCATTGATGCTCAACTTAACAGACCCTGAAGATGACTATAGACCTTTTTTCCTGTGAAGTCACTTAGCTGTATTGATTTGATTGAGTGACCAATGGATGCTTCATCACTTATATTGAGTAGAGGATTGAGCGGGGTAAGAACGTATTACATCAACTACATTTAACTTTGTTTTTGTACCTGGCACAGGGGAACCCACCGGTTTGTAAATATGTGTTGAATTGACTGTCATAGCCATCCGTGCTTACATTCTGAGATCATGTACGTGTATGAATGTCAATTGAAAAGTGAAGTCATATTCATCAGAATTATTTTAATGGATTGATCATGGGTGTTGTCATTATCATTAAGGATATCTTTTGGCATTGAAGTTCACATTTGATTGGTAAAAAGTGGCTAATCCATTGTTTTATGAATGAAGTTAATTGTTTTTCGTGCATTGACAAAAATCAATGAGTTTTCATCAGTTTGACAAATTTTATAATGCTAGTTGCAATGTTTTCAAGATTTCTTATTTTCCAAATAATATCGATAATGCCTAAATGATATGGGAAATGTTATTACTTGATCGGATCTGCTCAGACTTAGCTGGAATGAGTAAAATGTGGTTATTATGTCCTGGGTACTGGTACAAAATAATAAATCTTTGCAATTGGGTGCATGATCTGTGAACATGTAATAATAACGTGGATCCTGGGTTTCCTACCTACCTACCGGAAATCAGTTTTTACCTACCGAATAAAAACAAAAACCAGAATTCCTATCCACAATGCCCCAACGATGTACGAGTAGATAAAATAATAGCGCATATATATTCATGTGTTTTGGGGTCTACGTCATTTTTTCTGTCATAAAATGTGTTCGAAACCGTTGCTGTCACTTAAATTTTAACCAGTAACGGTACTCTTGATTGCCTTGTAATTTTTGAACCACAAAATTTTCGCGTGATTTAAAGGAGGCGCACTAAACTGTGAGCATGCATGGAGTGATGCATATCTACTCGTACATCGTTGGATAGGAATTTCGGTAAAATGATTTCCGGTAGAAACCCAGGATCCACGTCTTGAGTATGTTTCATGTCACGGAATCTGTCTTTATGGATTACTTTAATTCATCCATTAAAACATGTTATGAAAATACCTCCCTCAGTCCCCCTCGCAAACTCATTTCTTTGGGAGTCAAAGGTCCATGTTAAGGTCAAAGGTCACATGAGCCTATCGTTCACTAATCGCAATGGCAGGCGACAAGCGGTCCGAGCAACGCAATATTTTTATAATAACTAGTGTTTGACAAACAGAAGAAGTAACTCAGCACTGAATTCTCCTGTACATACTGCTTTTGAGAAATGTGATGTTAATATTTTCTACTAAGCAAATCTATTCTTACACAAAATGTAAACACTCATAAAGCTCATATATGGCACTGTAAGCAAACATTATATTTTTCTTTTTTTAATTTTTAATTATGCACAGCGAGATTAAAGAAATTCTTTATAATTTCTTTCAGTGCTGATACGTTCTTCTGTTTGTCACCCTCGATAAGACAAATAAACGTTAAGAGTCGGCATAATGTTGGTTGAAAACCATATATTGGATAGTGAAGGTCAGTAACTTTCTAGTGCTTGTCAAAAAAACAAAAAAACAAAAGTCTGGCTTCAGAAAGAATATGCAAGTATCCAGAATTAATATTCTTCATTGGTCGGTCTCCACAACTAGGCAGGCTGGCAACGTGTGGACAAACGGTTGGATGGTCCGAGATTATAAACATGCCACTTTTGGTGGAATGAAGCATCCGGTGGTGGGAATGGAAGGAGCAAAGGAGTTCCATAGAGTACTACCAGAACCAATGCATCTGCGTCAAGCATAAATGATTAACAACGACAAATCATACCAGGTACAATGTTGAAACGACGATCTACAAAAGTTTGAAATTTTTCCCGAGCTAAATTAGTGAGGATGCTTACCTTATACTATCAGTACGGAAATCAGAAAGGAACAACTTCAGGTCATTGTTAGGAGTTTAAAGCTGGCGTGTCAATTGCTGCCACTTAACAGACCTGAAGATGACTAATAGACCCTTCTTCCTGTGAAGTCACTTATCTGTAATTGATTGATGAGTGGACAATGTGATGCTTATTACTTATATGGGAGTAGAGGACAGCATGGGTAAGAACGTATTACAAATCAACTACATTTAACTATGGTTTTGTACCGGCACAGGGGGACCAGGGAACCCACCGGTGTTGTAAATAGGTTGTTTTGAATGACTGCCATAGTCATTCACTAGAGGCAATGAAGTATCACTCCTATGGCACAGTTTCAATAGCTTTCAATTCACCAGTGTATTTAGAAAGCACACCCTCTGGTTGTTGTGGGTATGATATGAGTACCTAGAATACACAAGATCAGTTGCATGTCATGGCTTTCAGTGCAACCTACTTGAACTGTGCCCTGGGTGGATGAGCAATATTGTAACTCATAGTGATCCTGCTTACTTGCTATTCTGAATCCTGTACACTATGAAGCATTGAAAAGTGAAGTCATATTCATCAGAATTATTTTATGGATTGATCATGGTTGTTGTCACTATCAATTAGGATAATATTTTGGCATTGAATTTCACCTTTGATTGGTTAATAAAGTGACTTAATCCATTGTTTATGAATGAAGTTAATTGTTTTTCGTGCATTGACAAAAATCAATGAGTTTTCCATCAGTTTGACAAAATTTTATTAATGCTAGTTTGCATGTTTTCAAATTTCTTATTTTTCTCAAATAATTTTGAGAACCGACTTTTCATATTTTTAAATATCATTGTTTACAAACATTACTGTCAAAATATGTTTTGATGTTTTTTTTTTTTTTTTTCCCCTTTCTGGGAAAATTTATATAATTAGCTTCAGCTTCCATAATTGAAACAAGTAACCATTTAGAATGTGTGGTTAAATCATTGTTTTGGTTTAAATGTACAATATCCCAATTTTTTTTAAACAAATTTTAATATAAAATGTAAGTTATCTTTTTTTTTATGGTAGTTTTTAACAATAAAGGTGAGTGACACCGATCAACAACCTCACCTCGTCCCCCCACTTTACTTCCCATCCAAAATGGAGATTTGGGTATCAGAAAAGAAAGTTCATATTTTTCTCATTAACCACCAGTGAAATATTAGGCCCAGGAAATGTTTCTTTGATTATATAACAAAAAGTGTTGGTATAACCACATTTATAACACAACTGTCTATGGACCAATTTATTACACATTGCTTCTATATAACTATCCAACGGCCTTTTTGGGCCGATTAACTCATTATCATGTTTTGGGGAGTCCTAGTGTTGGAAAATATCGGATCCAAAACATGATAATGATAAAATTGGGTGATTTTCACCCAATATCAATGGTCTCGCTATGAGTTTCTAAATATTGGGCTCGACCTGCGTCTTGCCCCAATATTTTTTGCAACTCTAGCTCGACCAATTTGGGCTTAATCTATTTTATTTCTCAAGTTTGTAATCCTATGTTTTTTGATGATATGCTTCCTTGTGAGGCTAAAGTATCATGATCGGCGGTCACCCACCTTTAAGCAGGGTGCATGTGTGACACGGCAATACACACAATTGATTGTGATCAAAAAAAAAAAAGAGGGTTGGTGGTTTTTGTAACCCTGGTCGAGTCTGAGTGTTGTAATCCTTGGACGAAGCCTTCGCCTTGGTTTGGCTTGTCCACCCAGACTTTTATTTATTTCTTAGGATTTAGAGGACCAAGCCCCTCAGAAGTCATCCCCAACATTGATTAACCACTCTAACAAAGTATCCTCAAAACTGACCCAGGGGACGGCTTGGGACATTGGGGTTACGCCTCTCTTTTCGAACTGACCTGTTATAGCATGTACAGTTATGACTCGCTGTACAAGGACCGACAGCTTAACATCCCCAGCCCCTCCGAAGGACGGGGATATTCTCATGGTTCCTTGCCCAAGTCCAAATTAAGAAGGTCTATATTGATTGGTTCCTCAGAGGTTGTGAAGACAATCCACAACTATGTCATAGGGCATATTTACCTGTTGCCTTTTGGCCCGGTAGCTTGCCATCGCCGCCAAAACGGCGCACCATGCATGAAGGCGCGGTGCACATGTTGAGAGACGCATGCGTGAGCCATGTAATAGCAATTAATGTCGACACTGGATGAGAGTATAGCAAATTGTCCAAAAGAGTGTTTGTTATTATAAAGCAGCTAATTATGTTGTTTGAGCAACTGGGATTTGGAAAGTTTCTGTAGAATCTTTATAACAAAAGATGTGATTGACATTGCCAGGTGTCAGGTGCCTTCACAATATTCTTGTAATATAGACAAGACAAGACTTGTATAGAGGTCTTGGAAAAAATTATATTATTTGTTTGTTAATTAAATTGAGTGCAGCTGTTTGACAAAACCAGAATAAACCAGATATTAAGAGTAACACATCCAATTTGACACCTGATTTTGATTATTATTCCACTAGCTATTTTGGTGCAAATTTTACGAAATTTAATTATGGGCAAATATAAGTTTTTCTTGTAGTTCACACAGCTCTGTGCAGGGGGGTAGGACATGCCCTCCAACAGCCACAGTGATTCAACTCTGCAAATCGAACATCCGTGCGACCCTGAGTGCAGTCTATTTGAAAGACTTACCGTAGGAGGGCGCTCGTAGCATATCGGACGGAAGACTTGACTAAAGGCTGGATCTGGTCATGAATATTTAAATTAATGACCGTTCTTGGAAATTACACTGTTTTGGCGCGGGGTTAATCCACTAACCCCAACATTTGAAGTCAATAAATTGTTCAAAAAGTACTAAGATATTTGAACAAATGTTTAAGATGTGATTTTGTAAATGTTACTGGGACCGAGGCTGCTGGAGAAAATGCACGTAAGAATCCATAATCTTCTCTCTCCTCTGTGGTTGCGAATTCCAAAGGGCCCAAAGCGAGCAGTCGTGTCCTGCCCCCTTATCGTGAAAGCCGGTAATACGTGGATCCTGGATGTCCTACTAAACATTTTTTTACGAATTCCTATCCCACAGCACCAAGAGGTACATGTACGAGATAGATTAAATAAATGGCGCATAAATATTCTATGTTTTTGTGTCATACGGGTCATTTTGTCTGTCATACTGTCAAAAACCGTTTGCTGTAAACATAAATTTTACCAGTAACGAGTACTCTTTGTTGCCTTGTAATTTTTGCGCCACAAAGTGCCATAGTTTTAAAGCCACTATCGTCATTTTTTCCAAATCAAAGGCCCATTTTTTGGTCTCTATTGCTAGTGTTAGGTCTTATCAACACCTTCTATTAATGTTCACTGTTGTGAAAACAACCACTACCATTTTGTAAAGCGGTCCTGAAGATGCCATTTACGACTGTTCTCTGCCCCCTAAAAAACAGTTGGATCCCGCCTTATTTTCAATAAACAAAGCATAACAATTCCATTTCTTGACAAATACAGCGTGTTACGCTTAGCCACTTACGCGTAAGGGGTCAAGCTGGCTAATAATTCCGGTTTTACGTACCTACCCAAATAGAAAAGGCCAACTCGACCCAATGGGACCGCCTAGTTCCACGGAATTTGGGTGGGTAGGTACGATGGTCACAGTCGGCCAACTCTGCTCTCTCGCTGTCAGGCAAATCACATGCACATTAAATAAAATATCCCTATGATAATCATTTTCACGTATACATATCAGTGACTAATATCAGGCCAATTCCTGTTCCTGTACTTGCACCCTCCCCGTGGTGCTGCCCCTGCTCTGCACTTTCCAAGCGCGGGAAGCTTAGAATGTCTCCCCCCCCCCAAATGCATGACAATTGGATTATGCTTTAATATTAAACATACCCCCATACACAATACACACAACGCGCGGAACAACTTGGACTCTAACGAGATGGTATACACAGCAGAGAAGATACCTCTGGTACAGACCGGCGAGCTCACACAAACACGTTGTTTATCATTATTCTGCCACAGTTTCGGGCAGACCTTCAATGACGACGTGCCTGTCACGGCCACATGTTCAGCATTATCACGTAGCCTTACATGGTAACGTGGTATACATGGCCTACACGCCTATGCACGGGAATGCATCATGAGATGCACTGGGTTTCGGGTTGGGTTTTGATTTCTTCTTGAAACTGATAGGCCTATAACATGATATTTTAACTAAAATAGTGTTAAGAAGTCAACCGGCCTGCAATGAATCCATGACCATACCTAGAATAAGGATCAGTTCATTTCATAGTAATAAACGTTAAATGACCATTCACAATGTCAATTTGCACAAACCTAAGCAGCTCATACATTATTGAGAATTTGGGTAGGTATGTATACCGGAATTATTGGCCAGCTAAACTCGTTTGCGGCCACTTACAGGGGTCTTTACTACAACAATTTCCAACACAACAGTGCAAAAAAATGCACTTTGATGAAATAGGGGGGCTGTTTGTTTACATTTGGAAAAAAATCGCTGATAGTGACTTTAAAGGAGGTGCACTAAACTGCGAGCATGCATGGAGTGATGCATATCTACTCGTACATCGTTGGTGCAATATGGGATAGGAATTTCGGTAAAAAATGATCCAGGATCCACGTATTGCGAAAACCAGTTTTCAAACAAGTAATTTTTAAAAAATGCTCGCTAGGGTGAAGAAAGCAACGTAATCACCTTAAAGTTAAATATACTTTATTGAAAGGCACTTTTAATTGTAAAATTTGTATTACCCTACTTAAAATTGTTCATACAAGGAATTTGCGATTATGATTCCTTGAATCTAGAATATGCATTTGCCAAGTAGATCCCATACCACCTGATACCATTTTTATCTGGAAGTTTTTCTATTATTATTTGGATTTTTAGTGGGATTTGTTTTTTCAGGAATGTTTTTGTGTCGCCTGCCTTAAGGCAGACGACACATCGGGATCACTTTGTTGTCGCCTGCCTTAGGCAGGAGAGTAGACACATACAGATTTGAAATACGGATCACTTGCGATACCCCTGTAGTCTGTTGTTGGTCTGTTGTTGTGAAAACAGGGGGTGTAACATATGGTCAGCTTGGGAATAGTCCGCATATTGTGTGATTGGATTTAAATCAAACTTCAGTCATAGATACAACATGGGATCCCGCATTTGCTGATGAGGTCAAAGGTCACATACCAAGGTCAAAGGTCATGTGAGGTCAAGTTGTAAGATACCCAGCGGGCATAGTTGTTTAGAGCGATGTCGAAACAACGTTGGCACGTCGAAAAAAGGTCGACGGTTTTATAAATTCACGTCGAA
This sequence comes from Ophioderma brevispina, assembly GCA_023653785.1. Lineage (NCBI taxonomy): Eukaryota > Metazoa > Echinodermata > Ophiuroidea > Amphilepidida > Ophiodermatidae > Ophioderma > Ophioderma brevispina. The sequence continues at coordinate 3,957 of JAMKCH010057072.1, read as the reverse complement.
AATGCAAATTGAATCGACGTTTTAAGAAGGACGTCAAATCGATTTGCGTTTTCGACGTACCAAGGTCAAAGGTTGTAAAATAGGCTGAAAATGTAAAATTGACCTCATTTGAAAAGTTGAAGTACAATTGGAACCAAACTTGGTTTATGGAGCTTACATGCAATCCCTCATTTGTTTATGAGGTCAAAGGTCACATATAAAGGTCAAAGGTCATGTGAGGACTTCATTCACAAACCGTGACGGCAGGCGACACAAGCGGTCTGAGGACTGATGTGTTTTTTTTTAAATAAATTTGGAATTTAACCAAAAAATCTTTTGATTTTTTATTTTAAAATTTGTTTGTGTGTGTGTGGAATGTTTTATTTTTATTTCAGTTTGTTTATTTGAAGTTTTGTTTTTGTTTTGTTTTTGTTTTTAGTTTGATTTCTTTTTTGTTTTAATGGATTTTTTGTGGATTTTACCTGTCCCTGAACCTGTCCCTGAAACTAGAACATGCAGTTGCTATAAAACCCATACCACCTAATAGCATTTGTTACAAATGGCTGGAATAACAAAGAAACTCAATTACCGTACTTGTATAGATGCTTCCAAAAATAAAAGTAAACATTTTTTGTTTGGAAAACAGCTGTGTGTGCCATACTTGCTGGAAATTAGGGTGTTTGTTACTTCATCTTAAAGTAAAGTTACAGGATAATGTTACATGAATTCATCTTTGTTTTCTTGAAATTTGTGCCAATCTTGCTTTAATTCATCATGCTTGGATGTTTATTACAAAGTGCTGCTATTTTTAGTTGCCTGCTATCCTGGCATTGAAATTATATAGATTAGTATGTTAAAGTACACATTGCATTTGTCGGTACTGTAAATTAGGGCAGGAAAATGTTTGTTTTTCCTCCACATCCTGTCCGAAAAAAGGGTTAGTTGGTCAAGGTTTTTTTCTGCAATCTGTTCGCTAAGATGTCATTTGTTTAATCTACCGGGTATTATAGGATGAGTACAGCAAAGAAATATATTCAAAATACTGAAAAGAAGCCAAGGTTAGCAAATACATAACCTACTTTTTGTGGCATCTGCAAGAGAGCACATAGGGATTTCTTTTAGTAGTGTGTGTGTGTTTGTGTGTCTGTCTGTGGTCACAATGTTGACCCAAATGTTAACTATAAACATTATTGCATGGTGTATCCACATATGTCGCTACTTGGGTAAAATCGTCCTTGGGTAGTGTCCTACGTGTTGATCTCATGTGACCTTGGTAACCTCATTTGACCTTTGTCCCCATTCACAAACCACGACGGCAGACATCACAAATGTTCGGTGAACGCTGTATTTTGTATTCTATAACAGATTTAAAGGTGCTTGTTCCGATTTATGTCTATTTTGTTCTCTACTTTATAGTAGAGAGCCTGAGAGCCTGACACTTGCACATACGCCCCATCAAGTACCGTGGGAAACAAACTTGTGGTTTTGATGGTAGATGCAATAACGCGAGAGCACATAGGGATTTCTTTTAGTAGTGTGTGTGTGTTTGTGTGTCTGTCTGTGGTCACATTTTGACCCAAATTTAACCAAACATTATTGCATGTGTATCACATATGTCGCTACTGGGTAAAATCGTCCTCTGGGTAGTTGTCTACGTAGTTGATATCATGGACTTGGTAACCTCATTTGACCTTTGTCCCCATCACAAACCCACGACGGCAGAACATCACAAACATGTTCGGTGAATGCTGTATTTTGTATTCTATGACAGATTTAAAGGTGCTTGTTCCGATTTATGTCTATTTTGTTCTCTACTTATAGTAGAGAGCCTGAGAGCATGACACTTGCACATAGCCCCATCAAGTACCGTGGGGAACAAACTTGTGGTTTGATGTAGATGCAATAACGCCATATTTGTCAAAAAGCACCTATTCAATACTATGCTACTACTGATGGTTAACCATTAATACAATGGCAGTTTTTTTTTGTTTATAACTGGGGAATGAAATGGATTTGAGGGCTCAAATTTCAGGAAACGGGAAATGCAGAAAAATACGGCCTTTAATTGATATCAAATCATACTACTCCGGGGTAAATCAGAGGGGTCCCAAAGACGATCAGAACATGCACCTTTAATTATATATATCAACAAGGGAAGTGATTGTGGCAGTTAATGCCAAAAAAAAATTTGTCTCAGCTTCTTTGGCTAAAAGCTATGTGTTGTGCTTTTTTTGTATAAGCCTACGGAACTATGGCAAATTTTTTTCTTTTGAGTTTTTGGTGTTGTTGAAATATTACAGATATCATGATGTAAGTATCACTCCTCATATTCAAAGCATAAAACAAACGTAACGATGTAAAAACATTATAGAGTCTATATACGTTTCACTTTTTTTATTTGTATGTTCAATGTCTTTAAATGCCTTGCAAATTTGGCACCTCGTATTGACAAATTTGTAAACGTTCACCTACATGGACTTACTGAAACTGTGAATTCATTGGGACTCCAACCAGTGTCATCCTCATTTTGCTCGCACTGGTCAGCAATGAAGATAAATGGCCTCAATGCAGGAAGGAAAACGTGTTTGTCCTTGCTCAATCTACAAAATATTTTTATTGCCAGTGTCACTGAAACTTCCAAAAAACATCAAACTTTTAGAGATTGTCACCGTGGTTAGTTAATCAAGCTTTCTACGGAATGTACAACGCACAGTACAGGGAATACGAACTCCTCTTCTGTGGAAGGACTAATTAGGGTGACGAGTTTCCTTAGGGTATCTAAAAAACAAGGCATCAGTCAAACACAGTCACAACTGTAAAATAAGCACATATTTTAACACTGAGTGATTAAGGTTCCAACACTTTTTTACCCGGATTGTAGAATATGCATTGCCAAGTGATCCATACAACTGATACCATTTTTCTCTGGAAGTTTTTCTCTTATTATTTGGATTTTAGTGGGATTTGTTTTCTGGAATGCTTTTTTTTTTAATATTTAGAAAAAAAATAAAAAAAATAAAAAAAATTTTTTATTTAACATTTTTTTATTTAACTTTTTTTTGTTGTGTGTGTGAATTGTTTTATTTTTATTTCAATCGGTTTATTGAAGTTTTGTTTTGTTTTGTTTTGTTTTTGTTTAATTTCTTTGTTGTTTTAACACACAGTACAGGGATAAGAACCTCCTCTTCTGTGGAAGACTAATTAGGGTGACGAGTTTTCCTTAGTATCGCTGGTTCCCAAATTTCGAGACACACTTTGTGTTAAGAAAAAAGTACTGCTAAATAAAAAAAAAAATTGAAGTGTAAAAATCGCCGCTGCTGCCTATAGCTACGAGCTCTATCTAATTTTAAAAGTTTGTGCGAGGGTAAGAGCGAAGATCTCTTTTTTTACATTAGTAGTATATGAATGATATGCAATTGTAATTTTTTTGTGTACTGATGATGCTACACATACCATTTCAGGTTGATATCATAAAGGGCAATTTCATGATCCACAACTTCATCTCCCTTGACATTAAAACTTAGGGAATTGGACCATTTGCTGTTTAAACACGATGTTCAGAAAACAATTAAGAATGAGGCTCATGCTTAAAAAATAAATGCTGCAGTAATAGTAGCCCTCAGCTAAAGAATCTCATTTATTTTATTATCAACAGGAGAAAATTCAATTGATGCCACACAGATCATAGATTTTCATAGGAGTGTGGCCTATTTATAGTCAGATTTGGAAAAAAAAACATTTGTAGTTATGTGTTAATTCACCAAAAAATGAAGAATCATGTATGGTGCCAAAAAACTCCACCAAAAATATCATCAATGTTGATTTTGTTCCTTCCCCATTGGACAACCAGCATATTATCAGAAACTTCATTAAAGCTTACTACCAGAAAACAGCAGTATTTTACCATCATTGGCCCAAACGTGTTATTCCATGAAATACTGTGTTCAGCAGTAAGTTACTCGCTGAATCAAGCGGTTG
>JAMKCH010057071.1:0-16816 GCA_023653785.1 Ophioderma brevispina | reverse complement strand
GCAGTGACCAATGATACGCGAAAGTTCAATCATCTTTCACAGGAAAACAGGATTTACCCTAAAACTTAACAAGCTGCACAGGGGTAATTTATCACTCTTCCTAAAAATGGGTAAGAGAAAAGCACCAAGCCGTCACGGGCAGAGTTCGAACCTGCGCGGGGAGACCCCATTGGATTTCAAGTCCAACGCCTTAACCACTCGGCCACGGTGACTGCTTGCTAACTTTTGCTCTACATAATCTTATTACATACAACGTCGTAACATTCGTCATTCAATGAATTGCTCTATATTAAAAAAGAGAGCAATAATAACAGTCACAAAATAGACCAGAAACTGCATTATTTGAATTTAACATGTCATTTAATTTTCGTGCCAAATTATTTGATAACGTATAGTTTATTTGGGCTCCTTCGACCAATGATACGCGAAAGTTCAATCATCTTTCACAGGAAAACAGGATTTAGCCTAAAACTTAACAAGCTGCACAGTGGTAATTTATCACTCTTTCTAAAAATGGTGAAGAGAAAGGCACCTGACCATCACGGGCAGGGTTCGAAACTGTGCGGGGAGACCCCATTGGATTTCAAGTCCAACACCTTAACCACTCGGCCACCGTGACTGCTTGCTACCTTTCTCTCTACACAATCTAATTACAAAAAAAGGTCGTTACATTCGTCATTCAATGAATTGCTCTTTATTAAAAAGAGAATCGCCAAAGAAAAAATCAAAATATATATTGGAATAAACTAATACTACAATAGAGGTAATATAGATGGTAATACATATCTAAAATATTCTGTTGTAAATCATCCCTAAATGCCTCTTCAGATTCCCAATATAGGTGTGGTGTGTGTGTGTGTGTTTCCCCTATATGATTAACCCCCCATTTAGGGAAAATGGTATATTCCATAAAGGGAACGTTGTGATGTATTTTCATTTCTTGAAATAACTGATCAGAATTTGTCAACAATCCACCTTTTTCTTCCACAAAAAACAAAGACAAAAAAAAACAAAAAAAACACAAGCCTATCGGCCCGAAAAGACTTCCAACACATAACATATTCAATTTATAGCCCACAACTACTACCTGCTCGACCTATAACCAAACCGTTCATTTTCCACTCACAATGCAAAAGGCAGTACCTAGCCCCCAATACGGTGCATACTTACGTTTCTGCTCACAATTTTTGGACCCTAAAAAGTAGACCAATTTTAATACACAGACTCACGTCTGATAACAACTAATAACAAGAAACATTTTGGTGCTGGGCACCAATGTATGCCCCGCGCAATGGCAGAATTATTAAAAACATCCAAAAATAGCCAAGAATTGAGAGATAAATTTTTTTTTTTTTTTTTTTTTATCATCTTTCACAGGAAAACAGGATTTAGCCTAAAACTTAACAAGCTGCACAGTGGTAATTTATCACTCTTTCTAAAAATGGTGAAGAGAAAGGCACCTGACCATCACGGGCAGGGTTCGAAACTGTGCGGGGAGACCCCATTGGATTTCAAGTCCAACACCTTAACCACTCGGCCACCGTGACTGCTTGCTACCTTTCTCTCTACACAATCTAATTACAAAAAAAGGTCGTTACATTCGTCATTCAATGAATTGCTCTTTATTAAAAAGAGAATCGCCAAAGAAAAAATCAAAATATATATTGGAATAAACTAATACTACAATAGAGGTAATATAGATGGTAATACATATCTAAAATATTCTGTTGTAAATCATCCCTAAATAAATGCCTTCAGATTCCCAATATATATGTGTGTGTGTGTGTGTGTTTCCCCAATATGATACCCCCATTTAGGAACATGGTATATTCCATAAAGGGACGTTTGTCGATGTATTTCATTTCTTGAAATAACTTGACTCAGAATTTGTCAACAAATCCACCTTTTTCTTCCACAAAAAACAAAAGCAAAAAAAAAAAAAAAAAAAAAAAATTTTTTTTTTTTTTTTTTTTAACTATCTTGTGTTTGCATAAATATTCATGTCATGTTCATCACAACCATTAAGTAATTTTAGCACTGTTCATCATTTTCAATTGTCATGAAAAATTGTTATGACCAAGGCTCTGCATGCTTCAATACAGCCAAATCTCCATGTCTGTCAAGTTATTCAACATCTATAGCCCCGCGCTCCCGCGCGGGGCAATAATAAGAGTCACAAAACAGAACAGAAACCAGTATTTATTAGAAATCCACCTGTCATTTTATCCTAATTTATTAATATCTAAACGTAGTTTAACTCCATTGTACAAGCAATGTACATAGACTGTACAGCACATTAATTCATATGCCTATTACTGTTTTAGGAGTACTTTATGAAAGCATTGATATCTTTTGAACGATGCCATGTAATTTCAGTCCATTTAACAGAAAGCATGCTTTACCCTAAAACTTAATTTAAAACAAAGAACGTAAACGAATGAATGTAAAAGCATGTTTTCTATCTTCAGTTTAAAAAGAATTGAATTTCCGTGTATTTTTAATCTTTCCTAAAATGATCTAAGCTCTAAAGAAGCCGCCCAAAATACAAGTCTGTCCCCTCTTTGACGGATTCATATTTGATAAAAAATATTTATTTTTATAATTTAAAATATAGTGTAACAAGTATTTATCTTTAACAAAATTCTTTATAAACTTTGGTACTCTTCCGGAATTTTTTTTTTTTTTTTTTTTTAAACCGCAAGCCTATCGGCCCTGGAAAAGACTTCAACACATAACATATTCAATTTATAGCCCCAATACTACTGCTCCCTCTAACCAAAACCGTTGACAGAAGTTCATTTTCCACTCACAATGCAAAAGGCAGTACCTACACCCAATACGTGCATACTTACTGTCTTCTGCTCACACATTTTTGGACCCTCAAAAGTAGACCAATTTTAATACACAGACTTACGTCTGATAACAACTAATAATAATAATAGTCACAAAACAGAACAGAAACAGTATTTATTAGAAATCCACCTCTCATTTTATCCTAATTTATTAATATCTAAACGTAGTTTAACTCCATTGTACAAGCAATGTACATAGACTGTACAGCACATTAATTCATATGCCTATTACTGTTTTAGGAGTACTTTATGAAAGCATTGATCTTTTGAACGATGCCATGTAATTTCAGTCCATTTAACTAAAGCAGCTTTAACCTAAAACTTATTAAACCAAGAACGTAAACGAATGGGTGGAAAGCATGTTTTTCTATCTTCAGTTCAAATAATTGAATTTCCATGTTTTTTAATCTTTCCTAAAATGATCTAAGCTCTAAAGAATCCGCCCAAAATACAAGTCCGTCCCCTCTTTGACGGATTCAATTTGAGTAAACATATTTATTTTTATACCTCAAAGTCTTTATCTTTAACAAATTCTTTATAACTTTGGTACATTTCGCGGAATTTTATCTGAATTTTGCGTTTTGCCTGCGGCGTTGATCTCGGATTTTTTCTGTTGGCAAAGTTAGATCAATTTTGGTCTCACCTTCGTCGTTTTTAAGCATGGCGATTTTTTTCATAATCCTAACCCTAACTTGGTATACATTTTCTCTAACTCTAACCCTAAACCTTATTAGCCCCATTTACCCAGAAACTCGTGATCATCTTAAATGTTTCGAAGTGATAAATTCGTCGCAACAATATGGTAGACGTTTCCTATCAAGTCCTCAATATACAAATGAGGTATGCCATTTATTCCGCACGCACTACTGCAACAGCAATTTAAGGCGCATACGTAATCCATTGCAATACCAAATGCCCGGGGGGGGGGGTTCCAGGGGTTTGGTTGGGTACCCATGCTTCGTTCCAGGGGTTCTGAAGGTGACCCCGAACGGGACGACAATTTTCAGTGAAAATTATACCCCTAACGGGACCATTTTTTGGCGAGTTTTCAGTGAAAATATACCCCTAACGGGCGCAATTTGGCAGTGAAATTATACCCCTTGCGGGACATGTTCAAATTACGTGACTAAAAGATATACTTTAAAAACCAAATAACAAGAAAAATGACACTTGTGCTACTTCAAGAAAAACTCACACTCGAGGTTTTATTTTGCTGTATGTTTAGGTTACGTTTGCCTATTTGTATCATTGAACGCAGTCACAATTACAACTGATTTGATCCCCTAGCGGGACTAAACTTGATTATTGTGAATTGATACCCCTAGCGGTAGTCCCGCATTGCAGCTAGTTCCCTCTTTTTTTGGAACGAGCATGGGTACCCTACGCAAAATCCAAGAACCCCCCCCCCCCCGACCATGCTGCTTAGGACTTCATATAAAAAAACCAAACTTATTCGCCAGTCTTGAGCTACTTTAAATTACTCCTCAAAGCTAATCATCAGTTGCATATGAACCATTTTTTTTCAGTTTTAAACACATTCTTGGAAGATATCAACAAGTAACCGAAAGAGTACATGTACGAAATGTCTACCTATTAATAGCATCCCAAGATCGATGCCAACGGTTCGCACAGCAGGATTAACGCGCAAATAAATTCGGAACAAGGAGTGGAATCTCTTTCATCCAACATACTGCCTCTTAATGGCTGATTTCGGCAGCCGCAAGCCGAGTTCTAAATGATCGGCAGCAGTCACGGATAACAAGGATAACTTAGATTTTTTTTTCGTGAGAACTAACGGGCAACTGAAAATTTGGGAGCGATTCTTCTAAAACCAGAATACCAACTTCGAAAACAATTCGGTTACAAAAACACTATAAATATGGAAGACTATATACAAGTGAGAAAAAATGACCCTGATTGTGTTCCGCCATTTGAATTTTTAATTATATCAACCAATTAGTGGTATCATCTGAAAGCTTAGTTCGTTTCTTAGTTTTTCAGTCAAATACATTCCACATCGTTTAATTATGACTGAGCACAGTCGTTTGAATTAAGCAGTAGTTTTGCTCTCTGTCCACTGGAATTCACATTAAAAATGTTCAGGAAGCAAATCAGTTCCAGAAGAAAACTGCAGAATAATGTGACGCTATTTTAACCGCCACAGACTTCAGTCACAATTTAGCCCTCGAGGTCCTTTTATCGTTTCTATGTCTTCGCACTCATAAAAATCACTTTAAAAAGAAAGGTTAACGGTGGTTAGGTAGGGAGATGTGAATGAATCCTAAATGAAGGACAGATATCGTGACAACCTTTTTTAGGTTTAAAGTATATTGTCTAATATTGGTAGACCAAAAAGTCACATCTTAAACAAATTGAAATCACCTCTATCATTATCGCTGGCTTTTTCACCTTAGATACCACTTTCCTTGACATAACCCTAGACATACCCTTTCAGTTTGGTGAGTCATTTGTTTAGTTGGTCGCCGTGTATTCAAATGGGAATCCGTGGTGGGGAAAAGCTGACTCTTGCTTCAAAAGACTGTAACCGGTCTATACTTAAACCGATTGGAATTATCTTTGCCACAAATTAATAAGTGGAGGTCGGTTTGGACTGCAAAATTGTCGACAACCCCTCCCCTCGGTACAACAAAACGCAACCACTTCTATTCGAAAGATAGTAATAAATAATTTTAAAAAATTATGGTTGTGGTCAAAAACTTTGGTGGCAGTGGTGTCTTTTTGGGTCAAAAGATCACGTTTTTGGGCTAAAAACTTAAGAAAATCAAGATTGATTAATTCTTAGTAAAACAAATTTTAATCATGATGCAATACTATCAATCTCTGACATTTATATTATAGATTTCTGTTTTATACAATATATAAAGGGTCTAGAATTTTAGCCCAAAATCACTTTTTTTCCTAAAAAAAAAAACATCCTTTTTTACCACATGTCACCACAACGAGTATTATTTACCTGAACCCTTTATGGAAAGTATAAAACGGATATCAATAACAAAAAGGATACCATAAAATTAAGATTGTAATATTTTTACTTTAATAAACAAAAATTAAATGCATTTTTGGCTAGAAATCATCCCTGCCACCAAATATTTCAACACAACCATCATTCTTAAGTGGTTGGGTTTTGTGGGTAACGAGGGGAGGGGTTTTGGGAATGGTTAATCGAAAACTAGAGACACTTTTCAAAAGCTCGGTCACTCATATAAAGATAATTGAAATAGTTTTCCGATGATACACATATGTAATGGGTACCCACGTTATTTGCTAAACTTAGACATCTACCCTTATCATCTGGGAGGATTTGACTTGTTGGGCGACGGACATTTCAATAGGAATCCGTGGATGGGGAAAAGCTGACTATTGCTTCAAAAGACTGTTAACTTGGTCTTATACGTAACCGATTTGGAATTATCTTTGCAAGCAAATTAAATATAATGATGAAATGAGTTTCTTCTTTATGATGATACCATCATCTGTAAGAAGAGATAAATGTAGTTTAAAAATATTCAACAAATGGCGGACACAATCAGTGTCAATTTTTACTCCACCCTGTATATGAGGCTTCGACTCGTTGATATTTCCTCCAAAGGTATATTATTATAGGTTATACGAAACTATTGTTTGACCATTTCTAAATAGAAGTATAGCATAAGAAAATAGAGACGGAGTTGAAGTTGCGCTCTTTTTGTGGGCGCGGCCAAACTTTACAAATATTAATTAAAAAACTAAACTATTTAGGACAAGCTTTAAAATACCGGACTTGCTGATGATGACAGAAATCTCGTGTGGGAAAGTTTGGCTTTCATGGGACTAGACTTGCCCATAGTACACCTTTTTGTGTTTAACCGGTTGTAACCAGCAGTCATTAAACAGAATTAATAAAGTGACAACACTGTTAACAAAAATGCCGTAAATATACGAATTCTGGCAGCAGTATTTCCAGTCAATTTTAGGGTAAAATTTACAGAAATTTATGTCAATATTAACGGAAATTTGACAGTTAGGTTACAGAATTTGTCTAATATTATGGAAAAAATGGTATTGTACAGAATTTTTCCGTAATTGAAAATTACGGAACAAAAAAAAGTCCGGAATATTGCTGCCAGAAATATTTCCTTTCAACAATTCTTAAATTTGTAAAATTAAAAAATTCAAAGTTTTTTGTTTTAATTTTGATTGTTTTTTGTAAACAGATTTTCCTAAAATTTACGGAAGAAATCTGTTTTCTTAATTTACGGAAAATTTTTAACAGGTTCTATCATTATGCACCATGTCCCTAGGACGTTGGCTCCCTCCGAACAAAATTTAGACAATTCTATTCGATTCTGCGCTTCCCAAGATGCCTGTGGAAGGTTGGTGCCAACAATGGATGTCATCTTCCCATCCTATTCCTTGGTCTTCACCTGTCTGTTGTGCCTTCGACAGTTTCCATAAAAATGTCTTTGCGGTAGGCGGGATGTTTTCACTCTGCACAAGTGACCAAACGCATTCGCTGCGAGGCGAGTGATGGAGGCTAGGATCATTGTGTTGGTGTTGGATGAAAAGTGGGCAGGAGGAGACTTCTTGACAGAACTCTTCATTCCGGAATTTCCTTTTAATTCCTTCCAGCTGATTTTAAGGATTTTTCTGTAGCATCGATTCAAATGCTTACAAATTATCCATGCTCATTCTTTGATGGTCCAGGTGTCAGAGCCATACAGAAGCACTGGGTTAACAAGTGAATTAACAAGTCGTAATGTGGTGGAGTGAGATGTCTTTATCAATCCAGACTCTCTGTAAAGTTCCATAGTGCTGTTTGATGCCCAATAGAATTGCTTTTGATTCCGATTGTGGGTCGTTTGATGCGTTGTAGCGTTACACCCAATACTTGAATCTGTTAACCTGCTCAAGTGGGTGAACCATCAAGTGGATCTTTACTGGGAGCTGGTCATAACGGGAGAATACATTAGCTTTGTTTTAGGTATAATGATCTCCATCCCATTATTTTGATAGCATGAGCACTTGCCTCAGTCAAGGTTGCAGACGTCTCTGAGTCAAGCGATGAGAGCATCTCGTCCGCAAAACGGATGGTCTTTTAATGGTAGCCATCCACGTGGTATGCCCCAAGTTTTTACATTTATCAAAGGCTTCTGCTAAGTTGTATTCGAGAAATAGTGTGAAGAGGTCTGGTGATAGGAACATCCCTGGCGCACGCCAAGAGTTTTTTCAAACCACTCTGTAAGATTGTTGTTTAAGTATGAATGCAGCTTTTAGCCTTGGTCTAGAGGTGGCTCTGATGATTTGTGATCAGTTTTTGAGCCACAACCATAATGAAGCATCACTGTAAAGAGGGCCATCGTGCCATACTCGATTCGAAGCATCTGTTAATCAATGAAAGACAGCAAAAAACCTTCCCATCTTTCTTCTCTAGGCAGATGTGGGATTAGGAGCTTCAGGGCGAAGAAGATTGTTTCAAGTGTGGAGCGGCCAGGTATGAACCCTGCTGTGCTTCTGCTTGATGGCTTCTACATGGGCTTCATCCGGCTCCTTATAATCCAGAAGAATTTTGCTGGAATGGGTATTAATCAGGTGATGGTCCTGTGTAGTTGTAGTTCTCACACTTGGTGATATCTCCCTTCTTGGGCATGGTAAGAATGATAGATTTTGTCCATTCTTCGGAACGAATGCGTTCAGATCCAGATTCAGCCCACTTTGCAGATATTGTTTGCACAATGGTCAATGATTGCACTCACCACCATGCTTGAGCAGTTCCGCCTGAGGATCTTCATCCAAGACCAGGGGCTTCTTTCTGACTTCAGATTTTTTTGGACCGCTTGCTTCAACTTCAGAACGGAGGATGGATGGCTCACTATCCAGGTAGAACGCTCAGTTCTGTATTTGATGGATGAATCTGAAGACAGGATGGGTCCATGGTAGGCTGATGATGTAGAGGGCTCTGACCATATTCAAACCATCTGGTTCTATTTCAGGCGGATGGGAAAGAATCTCACCATTACTGATGGGATTAGAGTTGGATGGAGGTCTTTTATCTACGCCCCTTCGTTAGGGATCTTGATGTTGTTGAAGACCTCTTTGATCTTGTTCTGTTGCATTGTTCTTCTCCAAGATGTACATTTGTCATTGTACCATTTTTTTTGGTCAGCTGTAAGGCCTTTTTTAATTCAATATGTCAAGTGGTTGTACTCTTGACGCCGGTTGGATCTTGAATGGCTTCTTCTCTTGCTTTCCTTCTTTCATCTGTCAGTGCAAGAGTTGCATCAGAGATCCACAGGGGCTTATCTTACCCTGATGAATCCTCCAAGTGACTTCATCTGCTGTTCTTGATGATTGTGGTGGTTTTGTCAAGCAAAGGTCTGCATTCATTGGATTCATCTAGTTTGACATAATGCATGGAATCACTTCAGGTTGGAACAATTTGGATGTTACATTCTGTAAAAAACAGTAAAAACAGGAAGACTTCCATGGGGAGGTGGCAGGTGGTGGCATTTCGTGGAACAGAAAAAGCAAGTGTTGTTGCAGCCCTGACAGCGAAATACAGTGTATCTAGCATGTTTTAAGACACAATTCAAAGCATTCAGACCGGGATTAAGGTATTGTACTGGCAGGGACTTGTAGTAAGGATATTGATATATGCACAAGTGGATAAGATGGATTTAGCCAGGATATTAGAACATATATACAATAGCAATGGCCTGTGAGATGATGACAACATTCTTTTCAAGTTGGTAAGGGAAAATGCTGGCCCAGTCCTCTTCAGAGGTAACTTTTAGGATGAGTATGTCAACATCCTTGTTCCAGTTCCAGAAATGCCACAAATGCCACCCTCAACCCCTGGAACTCTTCCTGTTTTTTTTACTGTTTGACAGAATGTAAACATCCCCGCCAAATTGTTTTTTGAAATATTGACATATATAATTTTATCTCTTTATATTAATACTATATAATATTTTTTTAATCCACTAGTCCCTTTAAGGTAACTAGCTTGTCAAAATGATTAAGGAATAAGTGTTTAAATATATTCACAATGGGATATTTAAAGCAAATCAATAGTAGCCATTTAAGAGCTGCCTCACAATAGAAAATGAGATTTGTTCACACGTTAATAAAATTTCGGTAATGGGCTAGTGGTAAAAACTAACTGTGAATGGTAAGTTTAAAGCAATATCTATAATAGCAGATTTTAAGAGCCGCCTCCAATTAAAACATAGTATTTTTTGCCATTTGCTGTTTGCAGTTGCCTTCCGGTTTAATGGCTAGGAAACTACCTAGGCATGTTTGAATGCTTTCACCGGGAATCACTTCGTACGAAAATCTTAACATTAGAACCAACACGACAGGAGAGTAGCCCCTGCCCGCATGAATCAAACATACATAATCTCCAAAATTGATACTGCTGATGTCGCAAGATGAAGTCAAAGCGTGGTCAAAGTACGTCCGCCCCGTTTTATTAGGGGTTTTTCAAAAGTACTTGCCTCCCTGCGTTTGCGGACAAGATGCTGGGTCCTATACTTGTAATTCCATTTTTGGGGATTGGAAGTTCTTAGGACGGGCGGCGATGGTGCCGACTGATGAAACGAACATTTCGAGTGTTGGTGGTACTTGACCGTGTATGTTCAGTGGTGATTATACGCTTTTTCAGAAAAGTTATTTTTATTCATTTAAGTTTTCATTGGTTTGATGGAATTTTATTATTTTACGGTCCTTGTCATTACGATATCTCTTTTCTCTCACTGGAAAATCTGAGTGTTATGGGACGTTCTAAAAACTAAACATTTAGTAGATTTAACAGTGCTCTCTCTCTCTCCCTCCCGACCTCGCTCCCTCCCTCCCTACATCCCCCCCCCCTCTCTCTCTCTCTCTCTCTCTCTCACTTGGCTAACAACGTTCTGAATATGTCTCCGCCCTGTCTTTTGTCTCGCCCTAGGTCTGCATCTTTTCTGTTTTCGTCAGTCTGTCTCGCGCTTCCTCCCTCTCTATCTCCCATCCATTATAGTTTTGGTACTGTTCAGGTGTTACTTCATTGTACGTGGGCCAATTCTAAAAACTCTTTTTAAGTTATGAAGGGAGGAACTATATAGATTATGATTGGATCCCGGAATGCTCCACCTGCCAACGAACAAGGCTGTTTGTCACACAGGTGCTAGGTCTTATATGGGGTCAAAACAATAACGGAAATGGTCAAAAAATAAGGGGAAAATGAAGCAATGGGCTGGCCTGAAAGTATATCCACGGACATCAAAAGCAAATGGTTTGCGAAAAGGAGTCTACACTACGTTTTGTTTTCATAAGAATGAATTCCAAAGCCGGCGCGGGGCGGAGACTTCTAAAACTTCTTACCAGAATAACTTTATATTGGGTTACCGTATAGCCTGAAAGTAAACTTCTATATTAAGGTAATAGACATGTTTGTTTGGGTGTGTAGGTGCGCGGCTGTGCGTGCAGACTACCTAACTGTATACTGACTACCGTATTCAAGCCCACATTCCATCACAAGTTTCTAAAAAAAAAATCAACAAGGATTGATAAAAATAATTATATCCATCAAGACTAGAATGTATTGCAAAAAAAGAAAGCGTGAACACATTGAACATAGATAAAACGGTTGTGAACGGATATGAAGGGTTAGGACTAATTTTAAATTAGTTTACATGCCTTGTATTTAGGCCTATTAGTTCGTATAATGGGCATAACACTAAAACGGTTTTCGGGACAGTGAGGCGAATAAGGAGGGAGAAACTTTTTCTTTTTTAGAGGTTGGGTGGGTATTTACTTAAAGTATCATCAAACCACTTGCATCAGATTTCATGCCACCCAAATCTATTGTGATTTTCACCATGAAATGATTTCCTGAAGCAGTATTCGAGCATATACTACCATTTATCTGTTAAATTAAAAAAAAATGGAAACTGGCCTAAAGATTTTTTGCGGTCCGAATTGGGTTAAATGAGAATAAAATTTCATACTCCATAAATATATCCTTTGACATATACCTTTAAAAGGTGTTTTCCAGCTGAATGTGTGTGCCTATTCATATGTACAAATTCGGTCATCTCTGCCAAAAAAAAGGAAATTTTGTATTTTATGTCCATAAACGGACAGAATTTACAGTTACCTATAGGGGGTACTGTGACACAAACATTCGTTGACTTCGCATAACAAACGCGCCATCAGAATCAATGCACTTTTGGAATAATTTTTCAAGGATATTTGTTAAAACTTAGTAATGCCTAGAATCACTAATTCCCCTTAAACTTAGTCGCCTACTCTGCTCAATATGCACAGACCAAGTTAACGAAGCGTATCTATAACAACAAGTGTTCCACCCCTCCTTCCACCGGTTGGGCCCTACACAATCTTCCTGGCGGCCCCAGCCCTCTTTTTCTGGGTGGGGGGGGGCCAACGTGGGGCAAAAGTGAAAATCTTGCCTGGCAGAAAGTGAAATTCTTGGGGGGGGGGGGCAAATAGGAAAAAGTTGGAAATTTTCAACCAATTTTGTGGGCCCAAAATCGCTGCTTTTGGCCCCCAATCACGAATTCTTGCCGCCCGAATCCTTCGATTTTTTTCTTTCGAACCAAAAAACCCGGGGGGCAACTAGGGGGGGCAAGAAAAAAATTTGGGGGTGGGGTGGGGCCAGGTTGCCCCCATGCTGCCCCGTCCCCTGGCTGCCGCCACTGCACTCTTTGGTCACACGTCCACTTTTACTTGAAACATACCTCTTTTGAATAGCGAAAAACAAACGGTAAAACGTTAAAATTCCCAACAACTTATTCACGTCATTGCTTTAATCAGCTCTTGCAAATTGCTTTAATTATATATAAACCGTAGCCAGTTAAATACATCTGTTGGTTACCGCAAAAACTTGAAACTTACCCATTACTAATTGGAATTGTCTCACCCACACGTCTAACACAAACTAAAAGACTCGGCACAATATTGCTTAAGGGCCGACACCGTGTACGACGCCGTACACCCATAGCTAGTCACCATCCTTTTGCTGGAACAATAGGGAATGGCCAATGGAAATTCTGGAGTTTTCTTCAGCTTAGGTATATCACGAGCTTGAGTTTCCTTTATGAGAGCGAGTTATGATACTGTTTTGCGTGGTACACACCGTCCTTAAACTATTACGAGTATATGGGGATATGTCGCCCGCATTTAGAGTATGTGGAAACACATACGTTTTATGCGAAGTCTTTTTTAAAGTGGCAACGATAAGATTTTGGGGCATCCATACTATTGTGTCATTGTAATTGCGTTCATATTAAACGCTGTTTTGGCTACAGAATGTCTTGACAGTGAAAAACAACAGGCAATTTTGATTTGTTTAATTTTCAATAAACACAGTTGATTTAGTATATATTTGCTTCTATATACATTAAGAAATGTCAACATTTTTTATACCAAAAAATAATTCTCAGCTTATCCTTTTCACATGGGGATATTCTTAGATAGAAAGGTTTAATTGTTTTCATATTTTAAACTGGACACCCTGTAATGTGAAATCCATCTCGTGGCACCTTAGGACATGTCCTGGCGCACACTCCGTGACAAGATATATGCACTTCCAACACACTTAAAAATAGGTAGTCAAATTTGACACCCGATGACGGTCAACTATACACCAACTACATTTTAGCCAATTTTTTACTACTATGAAGTCATTGTGTACTAAATTGTAGTCATACATAAACCTGTTACATTCATAAATTACTACAAATTAGTACAATATGACTTCATAGTAGTCAAAAATTGACTTCAAAGTGGTTGGTGTATAGTTAGTTGACCGTCATCAGGGGTCAAATTTGATTACATATTTTTAAGTGTGAAGGTGCAACGAGAGATCTCACATATCTGGTGTCCCTAAAAAAATCGAAAGTACTGATTTTTGCCCTGATTTAAAGCATTCCATCCAAATATCCCCATCTGAAAGGATTAAACTGAGAATGTTCCTTTGGTACAAAAATGGTAAAATTTCCAATTTCGTGTAGGAGCAAATGCAAAATTCAGCCTATGTTTTATATTGAAATATAAGCACATCAAAATCACTTGTTTTCTCTCTTTTAAGACATTTCTATAGCCAACAAGCTACGAAATCTATTGAGTGTTTAATCTATATGAAGTGACTATTATGACACAATATTTGGGTGCCTCAAAATCTCTCGTTGCACCTTTAATCACAAGACACACTTTGCCAGTTAGGGGCTCTTCCGCAAATGGCGAAACCGTGCAAAGAGCAAATGATACTAAGTATAATGCCTGAACTCCCTAAAAGGCAACTCGCTTTGTCTTTCCTCACTCAATTGTACATGGCGGAGTCGGTGGTTCGTGAAATAGAAAAAGGCTCGACGACTTGAATCGTTTAAAATGTTCTTTTGATGCCGAGCCGCCGCCTGTCTGAATGAATAAAAATGGTGACGTGAGTGTTACGTTTTCCCGGGTACTGATGAAGAAAAAAATGTTACCCTAGTTCATTCGTGAAAGTGGGGCTAAATTAATTATGATCAGTGCTTCGTTCAACACTGGGTTCAAAAAACGTCGGAAAATGGAATTGGTGAATACTCAATAAACCAATTCACGCAAAACCTTAAAATGCTGAAAAAAATCAAGACTTAGTCGAAGCTAGTAAACACCTTGAAAAAGGAATGAGTAAGTAAAACCCTCTAAATATTGATTGGTCATGTTAAAAATAAATAAAGACACATCAGTGATTTGCTTTAAATCAGAAAATCGAAAAAATCCCATCACAAATCAGTTTTTGCATGTCTTCAACAAATCGGATCATAAACATACCTGCAAATAATACCACAAAAAAAAGCACCTAACAAGGACAAAATAGGATGTTTTAGTTTTCCCATTTTAGGGTCCGTTCGCGACCTTACTATCACAGTAATGAATGGAGATGTATCTTTGAAAACTGCTCGTTTTCTCGGTTTCGGTCAATGCTTCAGTTGGAAAAAAGTAACATATGAGATTTTACAGGCTTATTCTTCAATTTTAAGATATCCTGCCAAATTTCAAATATTTGATTTTTTTTTTTTTTAAGTGTTTTAAGTACGGAATAATAAAAACCACCACCTCCTTCACATCCACGCAATCCACTTCATACTTATGTTATACGTCGCGTCGCGTCGTACTGGGACTACTGTGAACAGAGACCTCAAATCGTCCTCTTGTTTTCGGACCCGCACTAGTATGCTAGGCTAAACATACGTTGGCGTGACGTCATTTGCTCACCATTCACGAGGTTTAGATTTTAGGTTATGCGGGCGCAGATGCTGAGACAAATGCTAACTTCCACGCAAGAAGCTACGCATCCCGATATCCTTCTTGAGATGTGGAGAAAAAAAGTTAGGCATTATATCCTTATGTATCTGCACCCGCATACACCTGAACTAAAGGTATAACTGTGTGAATGAGAAATGAGATGAGAAGGGGGAAACTTTGGTGATAAATAGAAACGTCAGCCGTTATCCTATGAAAGTTGTTGAAACTACTGAGAGAAAAGGCATCTCTCATGCCTCCTCGTGGTGTAAACCTCTCTTCACACAAAAGCCAAATCCTTATGAACTTGGATTCCATAATTAGATTTGTAATTAAACACTAACCGTAACACAAAATAATTTACTAGAAAGCCCCCATAGGCCTGTCTCCTATTACTAAACTCGGATTCACATTTTACCTCTTACTAGGAATTAGTGAAGAAATAACTCTCTTCTCTTAGTATTGAAAGATCGTATAAGGAAATTGTAAAGGATAACGTTGAAAAATTCTGATACCGAATTTTTAAGAAGACCCGCGTCTTTCCGTGCAAATTTTATGTCTGAACAAGTTGGCAAGTATAGGTTGTCGAAAAAAACAACTCAAAACGAGGGAAGCAGGAGTTAGTTTTTTCTGTTCATATGTATAATCTCACGCTGGTCGGGGCTTTGACGCAAACTTTTTGACGGGGCTTTGACATCAAATATATAGTAATGGTTGTTTTAGTCCCGTGCTTGCCCGATCGATTTTGACTGTTCACGGCAATTATGGCGCCCCCGTGGGTAAACGGTACCATTAGATGTCAACGCGCCCCACAGTGAAAATGTGGCGGCCCACGGCGCGCAGATGTCCAGTTGAATTAGGCTCCTATCATGTCGTTTTGAAGTAGTCGAATATGACAGAAATGCATACCAGGTGATTGTATCAATAAATACAGATGTATTTTGCCATGTTCTGTTTATCTATTGATTTGATTTAATTTTCTAGTTCATTTTGACTACCGATTTTTCCTATTCACAATACAACGAACACATCGCACTGGGAGAAAACTTCAAGCGAGAAAAACGATGAAAACGTGAGAAAAATGGATAAATACGAGATAAAAGCAACCGACTTCGAATCACACTGAGACCAGGAAAAAAGCCTGGTAGCAAGCAATATTCACGCCGCTCCCACAAACTAACAAGATCAAAGAAATAGTCGACGTGACGTGAGCATGGTGAGCAAAGGGAAAAATGATTAATTAGCTTTTAGAATTCACCAAATCTTTGCCGACAAGGAAAGAATTATAGAAAATGTCGATGTCAAGGGGAGCCCCAAGGAAAAAAGTATGTTTAATTCTACATTAGTATCCCACAAATCACGAAAACCGGTGTTTTACTTAGACGGTCAGATTTGGGTGCAAAGTCATGTAGTGTGCTATCTACTGAAGATAGCCGCGTTAATACTGGCATTGGTGCGGCGACAAGATGCCCTTTCTGATACCGTTTGGAATGAAAGCGTTATCATTAAAATAGAGTTTATCAAATCGAAACACAACGTTATTCAACTGATAAACCATGTTTATCCAAAAAAATTGTTTTTCGAAAAACTTTTTTTCGATCAAAAAAAAAGAATTTTTCGAAAAAGAAAGTTTATTTGCTGATTGTTGATAAACTGGGTTTATTATGAAAAAGGGGGTTATC
>JAMKCH010057070.1:0-16347 GCA_023653785.1 Ophioderma brevispina | reverse complement strand
TTTGCCATGAACGACATTTGCTACCGAATTCAGTTCTTTTGGTTTGAGGCAGGTACTTGAGGCTACTTTTCTTGCCATGAGTATGCCATCTTCCAATCGAATTCAACAGATTGCAGTTGCCCTGATTCCTCTTTAATTTTTGATTGGGTATCTTTCCCATGTAATTTCAACCTCTGTGTTTTGTCTTTTAATTCCAAACGTATTTTTGACACTCTGATTCTTTCTGGTATTTCTTATGTCTAAAATCGTTCGTATGGTGATTATACCTGTCGTAACTCTAACCCCCTGACAAACCAACGTAAAACTTTGACATGTTGCCTGATGCTACAGTGGCTTCGTAAACGATGCTCTCCTCATCCGCAAGCATTTCCGATTAAGGGAAATTGGCCCTTTATTTCTGTAATTACACTGCTTTTTGGCGGCGTCATTTTTTAGTTTTCTTTCTAAGTAGCCTTGGCAGGGGAAGCGTATGGTGGTGGCGTATAACCGATGGGAGAATCTGGAAGGGACTAGGGGAGGGGGATATGGGAGGGGATAGGATATCCAATAAGTAGGGTTCTTTCTAACCGTGAGTTGTGCGATTTATAATGTTACCACTTACCCATGTTACGCATTACAGCTTAGCTGACCTTTGAGATTATTTTGTTAAAAATCTTGTGCAATTTGCTCCCTTTTGGAAATGCTTCTTCAACAGCCTAAAAAGTTGTTTATTACCGACCATTGGATTTGACATTTGTCTACTAATGCGGATTCAACCACACTATTTTCCTCTTCCGGTTTTTGGTCCTGTTTTTTTTCTTTCTGCTTTTATTTTTGTCTTTTCATTATATTCATTTTTGTAGAGTACCAACTTGATCTTAGTGCTTCATTGTAAGTGTCTGCTGCTTTCTCAAAGACTCCTTGCATAAATAAGTTTGAAATTCTCTGCTCAATTCCTTTAGGGATGTTTGTTGATATGATGGTGGTGGTTTGACTTGGTATTGATGAAATCGGGGGGGTTACTTTTTGGTTTTTCTTTCTATAAGGTTTTATGTATCCATTGCTCAGGTTTAGATTCACATCTAAGAAGTTGACTGCCCCTGATTAGCTTCTACCAGTAATAAACGCCCCAGTGATTTAAAATCTCTGTGAATTTCCTTCCTTATCCGTCTGCTTCAGGTCGGGGCACTTCGCGCAATACCTCTATAGGCTGGGAAATATATGATATTACCTGGAAAAATTGCAATAGAATCCTTTCCCACAATTATTTCTAAAGGTCCCCCAGAATGACAACGAAAGTCCAGAAAATCCAAGTGGTGGAAATATGCCTATTTGCATACATCCAAATGGCCGCCATTCCTATGTTTTTACATTCCTTTTGTGGTATAGAGCAGATCTAAATACTGTTGCATCCATAAAAACAAATTGTTTTAAATTTAATAAGTGTATTATGCTTTATACGTTATTAAAATACATAACCTGATTGGCGGAAGGATCACTATAAGTTTTACCTAAATCAAATGGCGCACTCTGACGACGTTTAAATCAGATTTTTATGATACAACACTTAATACCTGCTGTATTTTCTTCTCCTATATTCTCTGCATTACATAAACTTGTTAAAATTTTACATTTCCGGAATGTATATCTTTCACACACAGGTTATTCCTTACTGTATAAAACCAAATACGGTAGGTGCGGAAAGTACGAGCGTGTATAGATTAGCTATCCTATTGAAACTACCGTTAGAAAGTTCAGTTTTCTCGAAGATTCTATAGGTTTCGACCAGTTAAGGGATGTTCTCGTAAGAGAACAAAATTTCCGACACTCTGATGCAAAAATATCCGTAGATATTCTGATTATTTTTCATTTACACACAGTCTCTATGAGCGCTGATAACGTGTAGTTTCCTTCCCACGCAGTACCAATTTAGATCATATCTTTCGCAGTCTGTGCCAAGACTACTCGTGTGCTAATCTACTTTCCACACTGCCTAAAAAACAACATGGCTGACAAGTCTACAGTTTATAAAATAGATCAACCCATCGTGTCACGTCTATGACTTTTGAAGGTATTGTCATTGAATGAGGGGAATGTTGCATTGGATAAGAAATTAAAAATTGAAACCGGTGAATCGGGTCCCATATTTGCCAATCCCTCTCCCAGCTCATCGAACTCTTGCCAACTTTTCCCTTGTGACCACGATGGGTTGAATCTACTATAGCTTTGATTTTATCAAACTTTGTGAACACAAATTTTTGTGAACGTGGCACACAACTTTTGATATGGACTTTAAATTCATATGCCATATTATTATACTTCTACTGTATATCTCTGGTAACTTAGGCAAGCCGGGTGCCTTAATTTGCATAGATCTTTATGGCTGAAAAGTAGGCATTGCACCTTAAATATTGATAAAAATAATTTTGGTGGAGAATGACTATTCTAACGACTATCACACCTCACAACTGCTGTTTTATAAGGGGTTCCCATAAAATAAGTTCCCCTAAAATCCAAGGACATATATTTGCTAACTTCAACTTATAACTGCATGATTGGAAAATTTAAAAGGTTGTGAACAAGGAACATTTGGCTCTGCCACAAAAGTCGTTGCTTTTCAAATACGCTTTTGGCATCAGACATACTCCTTTTTCCAAAAATGATGTCGCCAAAAAATGGCACTTTACCCGTATTCAAAGGTCTAAATCAAGAAATTATACTTTACTTATCAAGCAACGATTATTCATGTTTCCATATTCACTGCGGTGTGAAGTAAAATAAGTTTTGAAACATGGTGGCATAGGTAAACCAAGACAAGACAATATGCAGGAAAACAAAGAACGAGATGTATAGCTTTATCAAAAAATCAATTTTTCCTTTGCATAATACGCTCTTTTAATGAAAGGAAAGGCAATGTTTGAAATGCCTGTTTCAATCAATCAGTTAATTGTTTTGGTCATCCAGGGTTAGACTCAATATTAAGTGTTTCTCCATCTGCAACTGATGACTCATTGTAGTGTTTACACATGCTGTTTACCAATATTGGTTGATGTTCTGTTGATTGAATGAGGGTTCCATGCTCGCTTGATAATTCCACCACTTTGAGCCAGTGTAGCGTTCCCCTTTGTGTCGACTGCTTCACATTTCCCCTGGTGTTGCTTACCACACATTTCATCTCATTAATTTGTTTGGTTTGGTCTGCATATTTGTCTTGCTTGGTTATTTTTTGGCCTGGCGTTCATGTTTTAAGCTTATTTCCTTCAGACCGTAATGAATATAAAGAACGGACTAAAATCGGTTGTTGTAAATTGACACTTACTCTACTTCACTTTAGACCTTTTAATACGGTAAAAGTGGCCACTTTTTTGACAACATCATTTTTTGAAAAAAGGGAGCGTGTGTTGCATGGCCAAAAAGTGTTCTTTTAAAGCAAACGACTTTTGTGGCATAGCCAAAGTTTCCTCTCTTTCTAACTTTTTAAGAATTTTCTAACACCCAGTTTCTAATGGAATGAGGCAACAAAATGTTCCCACTTTAGGGGGGGAACTTATTTTTTGGAAACCTGTAGTAAGGTGGTACCTACTTTCTAGCCAAGCACTCATTGAGCGTTCCCACCCTCCCTCTCCCGACCTGTCAAAAGTCCCGGGAAATCCGATCCGCTGCAATCAGAAAGATCCTCACCTAATTGCCCCAGCTCAGGCCACTGCCCTATCTTGATTATTAGGGAACAAAATCAAGATCACAATCTCCCTCCTCTACAAAAGAAGAATCAAATTCATGAAAGACAACTGTCCCGATGGCAAGTTCAACAACTCATTAGTGACTGTCATCCACGCTGCCAGACACCCGACTTCTTCATCTTCTAAACACAACCGCATATTCGGACTTCTGCTCTATGCTTGCTTCACCATCAGCTAAAAACCTTCCATTTCCAAGCGGCAGGAATCCCTACACCCACTTCGTGAGACAGACTGTGAGAGTTGTATAAAATGGATGTGTAATACCCGCTTGATACTGAGATAATATAAGAAGGCAACGATCTTAATTGGATTGCTTTGCCAAAAGAGGCGTACCAGCTTGGGGTTGGAGATATCCAATATCAACTTTAACCCCTCAAGCTGCAAGGCCTGTAACACGGAACCTGTCAACAAGCTCATCCGGTCGTCTGTCCAGTTAAGCATATCCTGTCTCTGCAAATTGCATCGCCTCATTACTTGTACTTGTCAACAAAGGAAAGTGGCAAAACCACGGTCCGTGTGAATTGCAAGGTCAAGCCTTGTACTTGTCTCGCAGGGTTTGCAAGTTTGAATCCCAGCTATTCATTGCCTCCCACTTTAATATAAAGGTCCTAAAGTAAATCAACCACAATGATTGACTTTCCAGACACTAAAATTGTTTTAATGTAATTGTCATACCAGCTTGGCACAATGTAGCGTTGTCTATAATCAGAGTTCCCAAGGGAAATCAAGTTCTCAAGATGAAGCTGTGCGATGGCTCCAACTCTTTCTCTCCTTGTACAGGTATCATCATCATTTCCCTCTAAGGGAAGACTTCGTATGTCATTGTGCATCCTGAAGCCCATGAAAACCAGCAAACGAGCCCAAGAGTTAGAAACCCATCTAGGCTGCTATCTCACTGTATAAGCTGACATGTATAAACTGATAGCAAGACATATCAATGATATAGAAACAGCCGTCGAGAAGAAGCTACGTTGGGGGCAGCCTTTTAGATCTACTAACCTCTGCCATATGATCCATTGGATCGCGGTCTCTTCTAGCTTAATAAGCGACTCAAAATCGTCCCTGCTGTCAAGTCTTGTAAGTTCAATTTTGCTCATCCAATCTTTTGTCCTGGGGTGGTGGGGACATCAAATGGGCAATGTAGTTCACTAGCCCAAACTTCGGGATGGTGTCCCACAAGGTTATGTCCTGGCAACCCCCATCCTCTTCAATATTTATGTCTCAGATCCAAGGGAGTTTCTTCGCATTACTCCTCTTCGCAACTATTCCTTGAGGATCTTAGAAGCAGTGTTGCAGAAAGACCATAGCACGCATCCTTAATCACTTCTTCCACGATGGCCCTAGAACTCTGCAAACCCAAGCCTGTCTGCCCTGTTTTCCACTTGGAAACCACTTGCGTAAAAGGAGATTTAAATTACGTTATATGGAGAACATAATATGGTAGAAAACTGTGACACGATCCAACACCAAAGTACCTAGGCGTCATAATGGACCCACTCTTTTTGGACAACTTCTCGCGCATCATTTTGCCTTGGATACTCACTGCGATACATACATCGCACACCATATGGAGTCAGTGTAATTCACGCAATAATTGATGTCATTTCTGAATGATGTAATGGACTTATTAGCGGTTGCCTTTGCAACGCCTGTAGAATATCTTACCATTCTGTCGGCATAGCTCATCTAAACTTTAGGAGGAACATTCAGACGATCAAGATGATTCTTGTCGATAAAAACCTTAATCTCGATGAAAGCTTAGTGTACATGTATTGCCGAGAATCCTGATTTTTTGAGTGAAACTGTTGAGATTTCTTCTCTTCGGCATGATCTTTTTTTTTTTTAAATTAAAAACCTATTAATTTTCAATGGAAACTATGATATCCAAGATATGAGGGTTTTCAATCGAAATTCCAAGTTTTTCAATGAAAAACCAGGTTTATCAGTTAATACTTTTTTTTAAACGATATACGAAGTTTTCAGTGAGAATACAACGTGTTTCTTCGATACTAAATTTTGTTGACGAAAAACCTGATGTCTATCAAATATAATATTGTTTTTTTCAATTTTTTAAAACCTTTTGAATGACTTTGCTTGGTATGGATGTGGGAGAACAACTTTGAGTTGGTATTGATACCCAAGACGGTCAGGAAATGTTCGAATAGTCATGTTATTTGAGAAATTTTTATCATGACGGTAGTAAGTATATTCGAAATAGATTAACATTTGCATGTCCGATGATAAATGGCGTGTGTGTGAGGGGGATGTGTTTGTGGTGTGTGTGTGTGTTGTGTGTGTGGGTGGGGGGGGGGGTGGTGGGGTGTAAGACGGGGGTGGGGAAGTAAATAACCAGTGATGTGATCGTGAAAGCAAATCTAATGTGTTTAGCAATTTGTAATATAGTGATTCAAGTTTGACATTTTGGCCCCAAATTTTAAA
Organism: Ophioderma brevispina; assembly: GCA_023653785.1. Lineage (NCBI taxonomy): Eukaryota > Metazoa > Echinodermata > Ophiuroidea > Amphilepidida > Ophiodermatidae > Ophioderma > Ophioderma brevispina. The sequence continues at coordinate 10,189 of JAMKCH010057070.1, read as the reverse complement.
ATTGACACGCCATTTTAGATTTATGCAAATTAGATATAATTCTCCTTAACCAGGCATTTAAGGTACCAGTCCTCTTTTAGCCAAAATATAATAAGTCATAAATGTAATAATTTAGGCATTTTAGGAGTTGCCAAAATAATAAGCAAGTATAACACACTTAGTGTACAGTCTTATAAATAGCGGCATTTTTTGATTTATGCAAATTAAGTAACCTTCTGCCAAGTATGAATGGTGTCTGTATAAGACATACAATATAATATAATTCCATACATATACAATGTAGGCATTTTAGGTGCCACAATATTATTTTAGAAAAAAAACTTAAAAGTTTTAAAAAATCCTTGTAAAATCTTAGGAGTTGGCGGCCATTTTTTGGGGGGGGAAAATTTATGCACATGTCTATTCCACCACTTGGATTTTCCTGGACTTTTAGTATGGCATTCCAGGGGACTACATAGAAATTCACTGTGGTGAAAAAAATTCTATTGCAATTTTTTTTTTTTTTAATTATTAATTTAAGTTATTTTTTCTCAGCCTAACTAGCCCGTCATCCCGGTACAGGCCTACGCTATGCACGTTGAGTATCGTTTTAAGGCGGGAGAGGATTAAAAACCGACCATTTCGCAATTTCGCTCCATAATAGGCCCCATTGCTACATCCACGCGCCGTCATTATCTTTCTTTATCCGGCTTTATTGCTACATCATACATATGTTTTCTGGCTACGTGATGGTTTTTTGGGGGGGGCATGCTCTAAATCTATTATCATCTTAATCTATATATATATATCTCATCTTTAAGTAACTTCATTTAAAATATATATATATATATATTATATATCTATATATAAATTGAAATATACTATCAAAACATCCAAAAAGTGCTGCGATCCTGCTATGACGACGTAGAGCATGATATCTCATATATATTTTAACTACTGCATTTAAATGCACTTTTTGAACTGCTTTTTTATAGTAAAGCGAATTAAACGTCAATAATTAGAGTCATCAACGAGTTTAACTGATGTTTATTTTCAATAACTTTGTAGGCTTTAATTTCAGATCCAATAGCACAAAATGATTTCACACAGAGCTCACCATACTCACCGCACTCACTTGCTCCAACGCCGGGAAAAGCTCAAGGCCTAATTAAACAAACATAATACCTTCACTGAAATTTACTTAGTCAAAAAGTGTCTTATTTGCTAATTAAATATTAGTCATAGCACATTATGTTTTTTATAATTCACAAAATAGTGCTAAAATGTGGTTTGAATTAAAAGAATGCTTTTTAAAGATTTTCCTGATTAATTCATATTGCAAATATTTCTACAACTTGAAAATTTGGACTTTTAATTACAAAATCGTCAAATGACTAATTGGCAAATGGCCAATGTGTACAAATTTATATTTTTGTGCTTGACTAACTTTTCTAGTTATTTGGCGAGTCTAAAGTCGTCGTTAATTAGTCAATTAATTTGTCATTTGACAATTAAAATTTCGTCAGTCCTTAATGTGTCATTTTAAAGTGTAAATTTTAGAGGTAAGAAAATATTTTGTATCGTTAAACTACCTTTTTAAATATGGGAAGGTTACCTTCCAATAGCCACATGTTTCCAGCATTGAAGTCCTTTGTTTAATGATAAAATAAGTGATTTACTGCTAATTTTTATTAGTCAATAAGACCATTTCCTTGACTAATTAACATTCCATGTTTTTAAAGTGTTCATAGTGGTTACCATCTTTTTTATTGGAATGTATGAGGAGCTATTGATTGATTTTATATTTTAAGGGCAGTGTGTTTTTATGTCAAGGGTGTTCTTCATATTTTGGCTGGGGTATAATCATACTGCAACTTTGATTACATAACACATTCCCCTAACTAAGCGCTTGGTTGTGGAGAGAAGGTGGCAGTTCAAACCTTGTACTCCCGGGTACGAAAATAACTCAAACTCAACTGTACACTGTAAAAAACCTGTAAATTTTCCGGAAAATCCTGGCATCCATTCGCCCACAAAACCACAAACCCATAAAAATTATAGTATAGCTGTAAAATTAATTTCATCAAACCAAACCCCTTACAACATATTTTGTGAGTTAACAGAGATTGGTGAATTGTGGAGAATAAAAAATCACTGCTTACACCCTAACTTCGTAGCCCACAACAAATTTGTACAGTGCATCTTCTGTAAAATTTACAAGTTTGTGTCAAATATATTACATCAAACTGTAAAATAATAGTAAATTTGGAATAAATCCTGTAAAAGCTGTATTTTTTACCGGGTTTTGTGGGCAGAAATGGGATAGCCAGGATTTCCGCGGTAAAATGTACAGTATTTTTTTCCTGTAAATTTTTAGTACTCAATGCGTATAACTGAAAATTCATAATAGTGTATAATAATTTTTTGATACTCCTTAGAATTCGACATACGCTCCACTTTTAATTTAGATTCATCCATAGGCCTGGAAAAATGAACATAAAACTTTACAATATGTTGCTGTATTTTAAAATACCAGTCAAATACTGTAATTTTGTACAGTATTTCACTGTAAATTGCACAGTTATTTTTACAGTGTAGTCATTTATTTTGAAATGATATTTTTCATAAAAAGGAAATAAAATGTAACCGCTACTTATGTTGTCGAGTGTTGATTTTTAAGGTATTTTTGAATGCTAATGGTGTCCTCCTTTTTTTCCATAAGGACCCGCCATTGGGGAACCATGCACCATGTATATTAATTAGTCTACAAACGTTAAAATTTATATTGCAGTTTCGGCTCTCCAGAAAACGAGTTTCATATCCCAAATAGTCCGCACAACACCCAATACCATTAAGTTATTGCGCTTCAGAAATCTGCGTGCAAGGATAAACAAACTGCCTCCTTGTTGGCATGCCATTGGTTTACTAAAATGAAAATCAAAGGACATCGCCGGATAGTGAATGAATGACGCCCCTATAGTTTTCATTACAACCGATGAACTTGAAACGTTCTGTCATCATAAAGCGACATGCTCAAAGTTTACCTTTTGCTGGTTTCAAAACATCCCCCACTTTACCTAAATTCCTCCCAAAAGTCTGTTTATGGAAATTTATAATACAGGCTTCAATGGATAATTAAAAGTTCCATATTTGAAGCCATTTCGCACCCCAAGAACCACAATGCCGCGTTAAAGGATGTGCTCTATATTATTTAGCACCATATGAGTGGCGTTCTGGTTCTATGGGGGGAAAGACCTCATTTGGTGCTTTTTTTTTCTGGGGGGCCTGAACACTGAATTGAATTGCCAAAAACTTTTTAAACATCCAAAACATAGCATAGTCACTGATAGATGGTAAGGCATGCTAATCTACAAAAGGCTCTGTTCAGTAGCCTTGATGAGCACATGTTAACACCCGCTGACCATGCACGTCCGAAGTAATCTAAATCATACTAAAATACAGGGGATGGATTTGCTCAAATACAATGGTGAATGAACGCTATTGAACTGCTCCATGTGGCATATTGTAATTTTATTAGCTAGTTAATTTGCTCATGATAATAAATAGCGCGGTCATGGGCCATTGTGTTGTATTCCATGAGTCTGCTTGGTGTGAAGACGGTTATATACTCAAATCTTAGCAGCATAAGCTATATAGGTATTTTGGGTATTGTTAATATGGCTGCCTCATTGTAGCCTCTTTGTAGCTATGCAGGACAAAAGGTCATAGGGCGTCACTTACACGCTCCATGACAAAGGGCGCTTATGTAACATCTTCCTGTTTTCTTCATATAAGTAATCAATGGTCATTGAAATGGAGGACATCTATAATAAGTTTGCTTTTCCAGGAGCACTGCCCCTGACGTTTCTCACTTTCCTCATTTTGTCTTGATATCAGTGTATTTGGGGGATAAAACACACCTTGCATACATGATAAAGAGTTGTCAAACACCAAACTCAAAATTGATGTGTGAATATAACTCTTATGATTATAGGAGGGCCTCCTTCTCTCCTTATCCGGCGATGTCCTGTGCCCTGTTGTAAGTGCCGTTTACCCTTCTCCTTGTTTTGTTTTCTTTTCAATAGAAAAGCAAACTATTTGTACTCACGTCCGTGATGTTTAGATGCCATAAAACAGGACTGCTTCTAACCAGACATTTCAGTGTACTTGGTATTATTGTGTCCTATAGAATTCGAATCGAAATGAGAACATTGCAAGCGACTAACCCGTATAACGCAATCCTAAGAGTGGACCGCAATGTACTGTGTCTACTTGTCGGTTCATAAGCAAATGTAACAATGTAAGCAAAAACCATCTTTATTAGTCAATGTTGAAAAAGAATCTGATATGTGACCTGGCAATATTGTCATAAAGTATATATGTGTTTTGATCTGATTTCACTCTGTTGTTCCGATTTGGTACTTACTGGAGCGTTTAATTCGTGTGCACGATTTAATTTTTATGGGATTGAGATCATTTACTGCGTGATTTGAATAGACATGCAAAACTCTGTCCCCGCCGGGCCGGACTGTGTCAAACTATAAACGATATGATTGTTTCAAAGATGAATGAAATCTGGCGTTGAATATTTACTACAACGAAATTTAAAGTCAGACTATGCGCACTCAGGTCAAACAATGGCCCTGTGCAATTTTCAGTGAAATATCGAGACATATTGATGGATTTTGATAAAAACAATCTTATTGTGGATTCGGTCTCCTCTGGGTCTTAGAAAAACTTGGGAAAGTGCCTGGTCTCGCCTATGTCAATGTTATTGTAATCTATTCATTCTAACAACTCCTACAGTTGATAATTCACTTGACTCAAAAATATATAACGTAACAAACAAGTGGACCATAGAACTGTTATTAGTTTACTTCAACCAGCGCCAACCCCAACTTGACATTATTATACGCGCCACGGTTCATTTTGTTTACAACCAGTTTAACCTTTGTCTTCCTTATTACAAAGCCATAAGTATTTAAATATAACTATCACAAAACTAAATGCGATAATCGTTACAATCCTTGCAGACTCTGTATTAATATACACGACAGTATTAAGGGGGGGGGGGGAAGGGGTCCACGTGAACCCAACATTTTTGTTTTTCGCGCAGCCAAGTTTTAAAACGCTTAATTATTTTTGCCCAAAAGTTTTTTTTTTTTTTTTTTTTTTTTTTTAATTTTGCATTTTTAAAAAAACACCTGTTTGATAAAAAATGAGTTAATGGTATGGAAATGTTCTGTTACATTTTCACGTAACCATCCGTTTAAGTTTCCTGCATGATGTTTTTAAATAATATGTTCAACTCAACACCTCATCTGATAAAGAACTGTGTTTAATCTTTTTGTTTGACAATATTGTCTGAAGTCTTGTGTCCGATTTCCGCCCCGAAAAACCCCCCCCCCTTTTAAAATCATGTTAAAAAGTTACAAGTTTATTAGGAAATAGGCAAGTAATTAAACAAAGATTTAATTGATTTGTCAGGTTCACCACTTAACCAAAATGTATACAGAATATTATTATTACTAGAAACCACTGTCTCATTAATTGTTCATCTTTCATGTCAAAAGCCTTGTGTGTGTACCTGCCATTACCACAGAAATGGTTTTAGATCTTTCTTCTTTCAAAAGTCAGCGATATGCTAATTCCTGTCACACACGTGACTGCGGCATTGCTGACCATTTTTTTGTATATAAGGACATAATTTCCTGTCATATTGAAGAAGGTAGCAGTGTTAACTTTTTTATTAGTTAAAATATGAATATGATAATTAAACAAGAACACAACATTAACCCGATTTCCCATGCGGCCCTTGAAAGTTTGGGTGAAGTTGCCAAATTATTAGGCGACCTGGCCTATTTTTAAAAGGACCATAACTCATCGCAATAAATTACAGAAAACAATATAATAACACAGAATGCTAATCCAATAAGTCGTAAGCGCTGCTTGTAAGCCTTACAACAACAAAATTTATCCAAGCGACAACTTTCACATCACAAAGCGTACCTTCACATCGAAACGGACCTTTGTCATTTTGGGGGGGGGGGGGGTGCGTCGTACCCCCCGCACCCCCCCCTGGCTACGGCCCTGTTAGTTAAACAACCACACGCCATCCACACCCTCCTCTCATGACATGACTCGTCCTGCAAACTTTATGTTGAGATATCTTTAGAGATAGTGAAAAAAAGACACAGCTGATTCCTCCCAAATATCTCAATCATGTGATCCTCAGCTCATCATCACATTTACTTACGAGGAAAAAGTGAAACAATTCCATTTTCTTGAACACTCTCGATATAGTCGCAACCAACCAGACAACTCGGTCAACTCCTATTATACAGGAAGAAAACACACACAGACCAGCGTCTGTCCTTCACGTCCCTCACCCTCCACCAGAAGCTGGTGTGTACGCACCTTGCTGTACCGAAAAATAACAGAATAGTAACCGAGGAGTTGGATAAAAACAAGACGAGACCATATCAGACCAGCTCTACCAGGTCCTGGTTACCCAAATGGTCAATCGACAAGTGAAAAACAATGGAGGGAAAACGTCAACCCTTGATGATTGACAAAGAAAGGGTCAACGAAGAAAGAGCAGGGTGGTGGTTATCCCCTTATGTGGCTGGATTGTCAGAAGATCGCAGATCTCTCAAAAACATAACATTTCCCTCAGCTATGAAACCCCACACCACCATCATAAGATTCTTGTCCGATCCTAAAGACAACTTACCTCAAACGCCAAACTGTGTTAGATGAAATTTCCTGTGGGAACTGCAATCTTACATACGTGGCGAAACTAAACGCCCTTTGGTACCCACCTTTGTAATTCTAATACCACTGGAATGACATCATTTCCCGCAGTCAGCTTGGGTCCAACAGCACAGCTTTCAAAAAAGATGGTGGTACACCATCGAAACTATCAGCAAAAACGTAATTTTTTCACTTGGTTTTGTTTAGCAAGGAACTGTTAATTTTTATTTGTACTGAAAGTGTTGAAATATTTGGGAATATGGAAATAACAAGATTTAAAACAACTTCAATTTTTTGTTGCACATTACAATGGTCACCAATTTTAGTGTGATAAGATAATGGAGATTCATCACACTAACGACCCCAATGTCACACCCACGTGACCGTACTTTGAATAGATTTGTTTATTTACCCATTAAGTTTGTTTGTGTGTTACTTTACATTACCACATGTTTGTAAAGACAAAGTACCCCAATGTCTTTTCCTATGTGAGTACTTTAAAATAATCACAGAATTTTAAGACAGTTTGAATTTTGATTTTTTTTTTTTTAAAAAACCTTTTTTTTTTTTGTCTGACATCACAAACGTGCCCGAACTTAATTTGCCCCTCATGACAAAATGGCCAGTCTGGCGAAAGTGGAAACCTTAATTTTGGTTAGGTTGGACGAAAGGGTTTTTTATTATAACGAAATAATAACATATTTGGTTATATGTTGGGGTTGAAAATCCAAATTTCTACCGTTTTAAGGTCACAAACGGGACCGAAGAATGACCCAAAAGAATCAAATCGGCCATGGCGTTTTTATGATATTTAGCAAAAATAAGCATTTTGGTGGCGCTAGTAAAAATTGTATTTGTCCCCTTAAATCGTACTGGAGTAACTAACTTTTAAATGTTACTTTATCTTTGTAAATGTATTTATGGTTTCCTATTATGATCCCAATTTTATAGTGAAAGTCATTGGGGAAGTGATTTTCCATTTTTCGGCGGGAGAATTTTGGTGAAAACACAAAAAATCTTGTTTTTTGGACCCGCCATTCTGAATTGGTACAACCGATTTTCATTTTTCCCGTTATGTAGTCGGGTTCATTACCCATCAATGAACTAGAGTTGGGTACAAATTCCAAACGGCTTAGGTGAGTTTCAGAGGTGATCCCATATGACTGCTTACACAACGGGAGTGCGCAGACCTTATACACTTAAGCGGTTACCATTATCCACGCGCCAAGGCTATTAACTTTACCGTGAATTTACTCCAAAGGTGGAAGTATCATCAACAATCACTGAAATGCGTTTAATACCCAAAACAAGCATGTCTATTACCCATTCAAGAGGTTATGTGACACTTCATAATTATAAATAGGAATTATAGAAACAGAACAAAACATATAAAGGCTTCAAATCTAGACGAGATGATCGCCGACTACTGCTTAAATCTGTGCCGTATATCCGGGACAGTCCAACGAGCCGTCTTTCGTCGGTTTGTGAAGAAGGCACCTATGGATCGCCGTTTCCTGTAGATCGGAGATTGCTTCATCATGGTTACCGACTAGACGAATGAACCAAATTCCACTCCCACCGTTTCACCACAGAGTTGATCGCCTTCACCGGGCCTAGTGAGCACAGAAGAGTACAGCTCCACAGGACTTGCGATAATGTGTGTTTATTGCAAGAGTCCGCTAACACTCCCCTTGAACCATCAGATGGAAGACAAAGGGTTTTCTTCGATTACGTGGTGAGACCTCCTAGATGACTGTAATGCAGGAACCGACTCAAGGTGGTGGCGGCATAGTGATGGTATGGGCCTGTATTCATTACGAGGAAAAACATCACTGGTGGTTGTCCATATGGAAACATGAACGCAGTCGTGTACCTGGACATTCTAAGCAAACACCTGTCGTGCACATGCAAGAAGGGTTTTATGTAACCAAGTTCGGCTGCAATACGCAATGTCTACCTGCACGGGCCGCCTAGTGATACACTTTCTTGGGCAGAGGGGGTGGAGCAGATTACTATGGCCTGCTTGCTTTCCCTGATTTAACCATATCGCGCAATGCGGATGCCTTAAGCCGTAGCCCTCATTAACAGTACATCTTCTCAAACACTACGAGTTTACCTCACCCTCTGACTCGATTATGGGACGCTCTGCCATTACAATCATAAACAACCTTGTGACAGTATCCGCGATGTCTTGACGCACTGATTCATGCCAGGGGTGGGCCATACTCGATGTTAGCGACTGATTGACATTTAACTAAGACTATTGAACATTTCGATGCATGCGATTGCACTCTCAAAAGTTATATTCGTCGGGTGCATTACATAGTGACGGATGTTAATTTTTTAGTTTTTACGAAATTTAAGGGAATGGTCCAAATTCAAAGTCTTCATATGCCAAATGTCGAAGCTTGCAAGTACGTAATTATATATGGCAATTTTGTGTGACGTATGGTTGCATAACAGAGACTTTGGGGTAATACTAGGGACTGATGTTGAAGCCTCTTCAATAGAGGCTAATACTTGTTTCCCACCAGGCTTTTTAAAATACTTTTGGTTAGTAACGATCTCATCTTAAATTTATTCACCGACACAGAAATTCTAATTGATTTATAAATATTGCTAACATTATACAATATTTATAAATCAATTATATATGTTGCTTGTGCGGTAATAATTTAAGATGATAATATTTACTAACAAAGTTTTTAAAAGCCTGAGAAGTTTATATTATATTCGTCAGAGTGGTGGAATACGGCAATCCTTCAACATCCTCATTATGTAATAAACCAACTTGAGAAGATTCGCGATGACGCACGTTGTGTGACGGATGTTCAAAAACCGCCGATTGTTTGTTTTCCATAATGAAGGATGCTGAAGAACGCTTTAGTATAGGGAAAAGTCAACATACGTCATCTTATTCATGAACATAATTGCCCAATTTGCAGAATTTTTGGTGTGACGGATATGATTGTTAACTTGGTTTTTTTTTTTTTAATTTCGTTTCTATCGAATTTGATTGTTTTGAATCGTACTACGTGGGGATGTGTACAGACCGTCTAGAGTTCGCAATTTTCAATGCGATTTTCTCAGAACAAAAATTCGTATGTTTGTTTAAGCATCCGTCACTATGTATACAACCGACGAATTTTATTGCTGGCAAATAAAATTGAAATGAAATGAAACAACACCACAGACCAGGACTTAAATGACCTGTCCGTGTGCATGGATGAAAGACCTTTGTGTGCCGTTGACACCAATCTTTGAACAAACTGTATGAGATTTGGATCAGGACTTCTTATGACTAGTTCTGGTTTGGGATCAAACCAAACTTATAATACAGGAAAGACGTTTGAAATATTAATAGGGATTAGAGAGACTGCACCTTTTTTGACCCCGGCAAGCTTGACTTGTATTCAAATCTTTGAGCACCACATATGACTTGGGACCTGGCAAATGC
>JAMKCH010057068.1:0-33252 GCA_023653785.1 Ophioderma brevispina | reverse complement strand
TTGAGCTCAAAACTGGCGATCGGACAATTGAAGGCGTGGGCGACGCATCTCGCGAAAGATCATCACTGTACGCCTAAATAACACATCTTCAATGTCAGAAAATGTGACAGATATAACAACTCTCAGGGGATAGTAATAAACATCTTCATGAATGTTTGGAGGAAGAAGTGGCACATACTCAGCAAGTGAGGTGGTGAAGTTGGCTTATGTGTGTGTCACCAGGATGATAAAAAAACGGCTTATACAGCGTCAAGGTGTAAATAGATAGTGTTGGTGTGTGGTCGTGGGTGTATGTGTAAAATGTTGAACCCAAATGTTAAACCTAAACATAATTCCACATTACATTTACACATTTTTGTGCCACCTTGCATGGAATGTCCTTGCCCCACCAGACCCCTTTCATGAGTGTGATCAAAGGTCATTAGAGGAGGTCAGGGCCCAAAAATGGTCAGAACTATAAAGTGCTTGGTGTATCAAAATGTTGATCAATATTTTAGCCAATCAGTAACTCTGTATGATTGTGGTAGGGTGGAAGAATTCATAGGGTTAATTATATGGAGCTGCATTTCATTGGACAAAGTGGACAAGTTTTGAATTTTGGACAAAACTAACAGAATCAGCAGTATGATTCTGTATTCATTCAGCACCTAAAACAAAAAAGTTTTCTAAGGGCTCTAAAAAAGTCTGCAAACCATCACACAATGCACAGTTAAGGTAGACAAAGGCGAGGTTTATTTATAATAGGTAGCAAAAAAAGAGCAGATTGCTGTATGTTAATAGCAGAGTGTACAATAATATGTTTACTGTGGTTGCAGTCCTGGGATTGTAGTTAAACCCAAATCTTTATATTCAGGTTAAGTATATGGCATGATTCTTTTGGGCTCTTTCTTTTCAGCCAAACAGCAGTCATATAAAAAGGTTTTATTTTGATTTGTTGTAATGAATTTAACATTCCCTAACTGTTGTTGTGACGTTAACGGATCTGCAAGTTTCTTGTGCGAATATGAACTGAATTACCCATGGTATGTGTGTGGGTGTGAAAGCTACAGATTATAATGAATGGTAGTAATTGCGTGGCTGAACCGTAATGATCACAACCTTCCATAACCCTCAATATTGTAAAAATTACCATACATTAAAGGAAGGTTTTCAGACAACATTGCACCTTGTATTTATGTTCTTCTGTCATGAAAAAGTTGACTTCAAGAAACCATCACTTTTTTGTTGTCATTAATATTTGGAGGCTAACAAACGTTTTTAAATGTTAAAATTTTCTCTTCAAATTCGTGAAAAAACATATAGCAGCATGAAAAATAAAAGGGAACTTCTCACTAGGTCCTAATTCACTCTCATTTGGACCAATTCCCATTGATCCCATTTCACATTTGATCAATTTATTTGATTTGACTTCATTGTTTTCAATTCCCATTGATCAGTTTCCATTGATCAAGTTCCCCATTGGTCCAATTCTATGCAACTATTACCATGTGAAGCCAATCCAGGGATGCACCAGGTGTTGCAAGGGGGGGGGGGGGGACGCATGGCAAGAGTTTCAAAGATGTCAGGAAAAATAGGTTTTAAGCAATAATTGTATTAAAAATTGTATTTGTTTTTCTATACGAGTATTTGGGTAATGTTCTCCCCTCATATGATTGTCACCTTGGTTCTGCCCCTGATACCATCTTATTATTGCAATTCATAATTCCATTTCAGTTGTGCATTCCCATTTGGTCCAATTCCCATTTGGTCCCAATACCCATTAAGTCCTATCCCTTTGGTCTAATTCCTGTTCGGTCCCAATCCTGTTTGAAGATTTCCAGGTGGTCAAGGTTCCCATTGAATCCCAATCCCTTTGGTCTAATCCCATTTCACTAATTCCCATGAGTACAATTCCCATTTGGTGCATTCCCAGTTCATCCAGTTTCCATTTTAGCCAATCCATTTGTCCAATCAAATTTCTCCAATCCCAATTGGTTCAATTCCCATTTTGATTTACTTACCACATTTGTCCAATTGTATTGTGTTCATCACGCGTGTGTTCCATATTTTCATTTATTCCATTCTCAGTTGGACTTACTAAAGATTTCATTTGAGAATAGGCAGAACTGCTTTTTGAATCAGTTTATTATAGACTTGAACAAGAAATGGGTATGTTGTAAAAACATTAGTGTTTTGGTGGGACCTATATTGGGGAGTTACAAAATAATTGCGAGCATCGTTGTAGTTTTTAAAGAAACGCCAAAATGTTTTTTTACACAGATTTCGTAATTGTGGCAATGAGTAATATGGATTGCACTAAGATGTTAAAGCAGATAGAGAATAAAAGTTTTTTCTCAACTCAATTTTTTGTAATATTAATTAACAATTCAGAGTATTTAAACTACAAAAATGTAAATCATAGTTTTGCAGTATTAGTAGTGTGGAAAATAGTACTTGACAGGTCTGTAGTTGTCTTTTACAAACCACTATGAAAAAACACCTTTTCTGACCCTTTTCTTTGCCCAAAAATTTAATAAACAATTCCACAGAGGTTCTTAATAAAAATATAACAATATCGGCAGGTGCATGACCATTTCAAAATTCTAACAAATAAAAAAAATAAAAAAAATTCATTCAAAAAAATTAGTTCACGTTTTTGGAATTAGGAGTGCAGAATAAAACACAATAAACACAAAGTGACAAAGAGAATTCAAGATTCAAAGCAGAGTTGTGGTGGAAAACAAAATGAAAGAAATAATTCATAAATTATGCATTGTAGTATTCTGTGAATTTGCAGGCCACAAGGTATATTGGTTGTTTTGTGATACAGATACCAGCAGGGCACATGTTATCAGTGAGTGTTAGGCCGGTGGATCTATAGGTGGGTACTAGAGCTGGGTTGTAACCAAGGTTGTACATTGTATAAAATTTTGTGTCACCTGCCTTAAGCCACAATTCCCCCCGGGGTTTTTTTCATTTTTTCCCAAATATTCAAAATGCCCATTTGTCTCCAAATTGCTAGTGTTAGGTCATAATCAACACCTCTATAATACTATTCTCTGTGAAAAAACTGACACTTAAAGCATTTTAAAGCGCGGTCTTGAAGATGCCAATAAAACTGTTTTGTTTATAAAAAAGTCGGATCCCGAATTTTATTAGTAAACAATGCAGAAAACTCGCCCATTTCGTGACAAATACGGCATGTTAGGCTTAACCCCTTCTTTTTTTATACAACCATTTTCCAAATACCAACAGTGCCAAAAAATGGACTTGGATGGAAAATGGGAGGGGGGGTTGCAATTTGTTACATTTTGAAGAAATCACTGATTAGTGTTTTATGCAGCAAAAAAGATAGGGATCACTTGACCATGTTGTCAGTTGTGATTGGTGTCTGTTGTGGAAAGTTAACATTGTGCCTGTTTATCTGCATACTTCATGGATTTAGACCAAACTTAAGTCAGTGGTGGGGGTGGTGTCCCAACATGGGATCCCTCATTTGTTGATAAGGTCAGAGGTCCCATACAAGGTCAAAGGTCACAGACCAAGGTTAAAGGAGGTCATGACATTAAGTGGGCCCCTGTACCCCTGACCGTTTATGGCGAGCGCTACGCGTCGCAAAGGTGTTTTTTTTCTCAAAGCTCTAATCACACACCTGCTCATGAGAAGGTCAAGTTGTAAGATAGGCTAAAATGTAAATTGACCTCAATTTGAAAAGTTGAAGTTCAATTGGAACCAAACTTGGTTTTAGGGATATTACACAGAACCCTCATTTTGGTTTATGCGTTCAAAGGTCACCTATCAAGGTAAAATTCATATGAGCCTATGCACTTTCAAAGAACCACATATGAAAGCCATATTTTTTTTCTCATTTTTGTCTGAAATTTCAGCCTCCAATGCATTTTTTCCAATATTGTAGAGCCAACTGCATTTTATAGTACTGTAATATTAGTATGGTGATCTATAGGACAGAGTTTGTTTCCCACAAAATTTGGTTGTAGTTTTAGTCAGTGCCAGGCACGCCGTACGCAGGTATACTTGGGGGGGGGTGCGGGACTTCGAAAATGGACCGGTTTGGGAGAAAGTGGACCTAAACCTCATAAAATGGTCCCTTTTTTGGACTTTGAACATTTTAAATCACCAAAAATTGTACTTGTTATCAAAAATTTCTCAATTTTTGACCTTTTTGTATCAATACTTACAAAAGTGGACCTTTTGCCCATTTTTTTTTTTTTTTTTTTTTTTTTTTTTTTTTTTTTTTTTTTTTTTTTTTTTTTTATGATTTTTTTTTCTTTTTTTTTTTTATTTTTTTTTTTTTATTGTGTTTTTTTTTTTTTTTTTTTTTGTTTGTTTTTTTTTGATTGTGTTATTTTTTTTTTTTTTTTTGTTTTTTTTTTTTTTTTTGTATTTTTTTTTTTTTTTTTTCTTTGTCAAATTTTTGGGGGCATGCGACCTCCCCGGGTATGGTCCTGTGCCAGGCTCGCATATCATGTAGAGAACAAGATTGCTAAAATTGAACAGGTACTTTAATATCTCAACGAATCATTAAGTGGCATATTGTAGCACAATCGTAGTCCACCAAGATCTTTAAAATAAAATTAATACATCGCAACTTGAGGTCCGATGAGACAGCACCTTATTACTGACTTAGTAACCAACATAATTGCCTAGAGTTTCACCTGAATGCGTGACACATGATGTCTGTACAGTGCACCACACCCACAGTAATGTGTAGCATAGTGTCATTTCCTGCTCTCCCAGGATAAACAACAATTAAAATGCATGTTCCTCTCCTCTGCAGTGGCTATGAGTAAGTAAGAGCTTGTTTGTAAAATTACTGTTGTCATGCAATGATTGCTTTTGCTTTTAATAGAATATCTTTTTTATCATGTTGACTTAGTTATTAAATTGTTGTGAACATAAGGTTAAGAAAAAATTATTAATCTCGAAATGATATCAATCTCAGTTTTATATCTGGAGTTTTCCAGTTTTCTTGATTTTTTTTTGTGCTGGCAAAAAAGTTGTTCAACTAGGGATGATTATAACATTGACTTAGAGTTTTTAAATGGGCTCAGAGCTTAAGACAAATTCATAGACTTTGGGAAAATGCTTTTTTATGCTCATATTATTCATTATGATGAATAAAATACTGAATTTTTGTAGCATTTACAAGATGGACTGTGAGTTGTGGAAGCAATGTTTTTTCTGTTTCTGTTTTTCCCTTAAATAGCTTATATCTGAATTTTATATATGAAGAACAGAAGGACAAGGGTCATTTATAGGTCATAGGAACACCTGTGACCGGCCCACATCAAAGCCACCCAACGCGGTTTGTGGTTTGAATGTTGTATGCTTGCTAACTAATTGGATTCATTTGAATGAGGTGAGATATATGGCATGAGGCTTGGCCGCCGTCGTCTACTTTTTCTTTGAAGATCACTCTGTACTGGTATAAAATAAAGCAAGGATTTTTGAAAGTAATTTTGGAAATAAACACAAATGTTGTTGTTTCTCTGTTCTTTTCAGGATGAAGTACGCTCACAAGATACAGTGTTTGTGATTGGCGGAGTCACAGGTCACAAGAAGGGCAGGAGTTGGCATGGAAGTTTGTCCAAGACAAGTGGGAGACACTTCATGAACGCTACTCAGGGGGGTTCCTTTTGTCTCGCCTTGTTCAGGTAACTAATCTAACTTGGTGCTTTATGTCTGTGTCTCTACCTGTCTGTGGCAGCTGTGTCATAAACAATTTTACGCCCGACGTAAGAAATGCCGTCGTTATGCGGCGCGTGAAAGTGCGGCGCGCAAGTCAGGGCAAGGGATTTAATATTGACGACCAACGAATCTAAGTGCTGACGTCACTGCGCGGATAGTGACACAGACTTAGATTGTGTTGTTTTTGTGTTTCTTTGGAACCAAACAGCGCCCTTTTAGTATTGAAATCATGTTAGCAGTGAATTCATACCGAAAGCAATTTAAAAAATTATGAATTGATAATTAGCTAGCATGTTTAGAGGGCTTGTGTGGCGTAGCAGCTACAGTGATTAAGTTGTGTCAGAGAATCATGGGTTTGTACCCTTTGGAGAGGCGTGTTGTGTCCTTGCGCAAAGCACTTCACCTTGCTGCATATCATGCCCAGGGGAAGAGAAGATATCAGTAGCTTCCCACAAGCATGCTTCCATGGAAGATTTTTGTACAGGTTGTTCATGTGAATCGTTAGAGATGAAACACTCTTAAAATGAAGTTTGTGATCAGTACTGTCAATTAAGCCATGTTTTCATCACTAATGAGTACATCAGTTACTGTACAAAAACCTCCATTGAGAAGCAAGCAATTGTGGGAAGCTACTGCCATCTTATCTGCACAGGGGATCAATGGGTACCAGCAAATGCTGGATAGGTCAAACAGACTCGCTGTTAGGAATGAGTGGGGAACCTCCAAGAGGAGCAAAAATTTATACTGAGGAGATGGCCCAACACCAAGGAAAGAGGAATGGGCACTTCAGAGATAGGTAGCTCTGACACGCACCTTTACATTCAATTACTTGTGTTCAAGTACTCAGACATTTTGTAATTATTGGGCAAGATTGCATAACAAATTAAAAATATGGCTGATTGGTTTCATGAACTCACACAAGGTCAGGTTAGGTGGAGATTGTAGGTGGCCTACAAAAGAGAATATCAAATTGGGGTCATTTGTTGTCTTGGCGTTAAAATTTCATTAGGTTCTTTTGCGAAACAGATTAAAATTTCATGAGACTACGTGTGTCACCTATGATCAGACATCTAAAGGTGTTTACTAATTTTGCGATCGTCATTGTGTGGGGTCATAGGGTGTTTTTTGGTCCCCCACCACTTTAGTTGGACAAAGGGACTATAGAAATACGCGTCCGTGTGTGTGGGGGGTGTGCGTGTGTGCAGTGCGTGTGGGTCCCAGTGTGCGTGTGTGGTGTCCCAAGCAATATCTCTGGAGCTAAGAAGTGGGGTGTCCATCTTTGAAACATAGATGCATCTCAAGTAGGCGTTGGCTGGGATGTAAAAGGGTCATGTGACATAGGTCAAGGTCAATATGGTCAAAATAGGGTCAAATTTGGTCCAAAATTAGCGATATATGTTATAGGCATTGTAGACAACAATTTTCTTTGATATAAGAAAGTATGGGTGTCCAATCTTCGCACCATAGATGCACCCAAGTAGACGGTGGATGAGGTCGGAGGTGGGTCATGTGCCATGGTGTCAAACGGTCCCAAATATGTCAAAAATAGGGTCAACTTTGGTACAACGATAGATAATAGCCCTTGTAAACACGATATCTTCTGATCTAATCAGTATGGGTGCCCATCTTCGCACAATAGATTCACCCAAATAGAATGTGGATGAGTTTTGGGGGTGGGTCATGTGGCATGGGTTCAAGGGCAAATGCGGTCAAAAATGGGATAATAAATATTGTATACCTTGGCACTTGTGGCAGGCACCGCTGTTTCGTATTTCGCCCTCACGGCAACTGGAGTTTTTTATGTCATAGCGCCATCATGCGAGTCAGGGCATCAAACAAAGATGGCTTCGCACATGACTAACTAACAAACCAACGTTACTGTGCACAAACCACGAAATATCAATATGAAACTAAAGTAAGTAACACGGATCTTGTTAAAATAACCTAATACGAACGCTTATTGTGTATTTGGTTCTTGATAGCTGATAAACTTTTCGAATTTTCACACTTGTGTTTGCCGCCAATTCACCCGGATTCCGAGCGCCGTTGGCAGTGCCTTGGTGTACAACGAGCGGAAATTTGGAACCTTCCGATTTTCTCAATGAAATCACTAAGTGAGATCAACAAAATAAGATAAAAGATTAATACCCCGCTGTTCTTGTAGTGCTAATGTATCGTTAAGTGTCTAATATGACTAATGAAATGCGTAATAAATAACATTAAAAGTTTTCCGAATTTAGCCAGTAGGCCTTTGGCGGGCACGTAAATTAGATTAGATATGCGAGTTGTACCTTGTTTTTTTATATATTATTAGTCATCAGTGAGGCATTTATTAAATTGTGTGTTGTTAAATTATTTATTTTTTGACAATTTCTGTCATGAGCCTAGCCTAGCCTAGCATACACACTAGTTAGGAGGCACATTCAGAATTCCTCACAAGATGGCTAACTTCATCAGGATCCCCATGTACTTTCGCTGAAACATGTTTGACATAAAGCGGCACTGTCTCGGCACGTTTTCACCACAATATAAAAATTTCGCAATTTGTTTGCAAACTATAGTCTAGGCCATTGGAAGATTAGGGCTAAGATTTAATACATAAAAATAACATAATACCCAAAACAGATCACTAAGAACTTAGCCTAAGGTGCTTGTCCGCTTATGTCTGTGGTGTTCTCTACTTTATATGGAGCCTGGCACTTGGCACATATGCCACATCAGTACCGTGGGAAACAAACTTGCAGTTTTTTGATGGTGGAAGCGTAATGCATTATTGCAAAGCATATACTGGTGTTGATATTGATGGTTAACCATTAGAAACGCAGTTTTTTTTTGTTTAATCTTGGGACATGAATGGATTTGAATGGCTCAAATTACAGGACGCAATAAAAAAATACGGCCTTGTCATTCTCTGATATTACAAATAAACCTAGGCAAGAGTTCCATATGTCCCTTTCCCTACGAAGTCTGCAATCTAATTCCGTGGTTTCTTCCATCAAGGCGCAGAAGTCGTAAGGTAGGGCCATATGGAACTCCTTTCCGGCTCTACGTCCCGGTAATTTTAATAAACAAAATAGACGCCTGAAATTAAAACCACAAAGGTCACATGCGCACACCGGGTGCATGCCATGGGAATCAACTCCGCAAGGTGTTTTTCTTGTGTTAAGTCTTTGCATTTGTTTGCCTCCTACTGGATGATTTTATTATACAATCATTTCTTGTTTTCCCGAATTCTTGATTTGGTCATAATATTTCAGGCATTAATTTGTAATATTTAGTGACTCCTTTTATCGCTGTTTTCATATATTTCAAGAGACGTACCAGGATGACAGTACCCCCCCGGGGGGCAAACTGAAGATGACTTTATTTGGCGCCCCGTGAAAATTGAAAATGGCACGACCCCATTCCACGTCTTCTTGAATATGCAGAATATCCACAGAAATAAAGTTATCTGCGAGCGTAGCTAGCCGGAAAATTTGAAATTGTGTCGGCAAATTTCATTTTTGTTGGCACACCCCCCCCCCCCCATGGCGGATTAAGAGTCATCATGTCCACACTTCTGACAGGGTTCCCTAACCTAGTGCTCTCAGGGGCCCCCCCCTCAGACACCTAGTCGCACTAAAGTTGGACATTTCATTCCTTTCCGAAGCTGTTCTGTTTTTGACGCCCATATTTTTGTTTCTATATATCCCCTTTTCTTGCCAAGTTGCAGTTGCTGTTTTCGCCCCCTTTCCTTATTTTTTTTCAGCCCTTTATCTTTTGTTTTTTTTGTTTGTTTGTTTTGATGCCCCTTATTAATATTTGCGTCTTTTCCTTAACTGTTTTCAATTCAAAAACCCGCTTTTCGTTTTGTTCAGTTTTTGACGCCCTTTATTTAGCTTCCAAATGTCGTTTGCTTTTTAGCACGCACCTTTAATTTCCCTTAAACTTTTTCTCAACCATGCATTGTTCCTTTGTGGTGCGCCCACTTTTTTAATATCCTTTCATCTTTCTTCCTCATTTTTTGCTGCACCTTTTTTTATTTTGTCTTAGTTCACTTTTCTTTGCAACTTATTTTACCACCTTCGTTTATCGTTATTATTTGGCTTTTTGGCCCCCCTTCCTTTACTATTTTTATCGTTCTCTTTTCTCATTTTTGTTTTGCACATTTTCGCCCTAAAGCGCTCCTTATAGCTTTCCCCTTACAGAGTTCTTTTCTTGCTTTTCGCCATAACTTTTCTATCTCTTGCCCCTTAGTTGTCCCCTTCCCTCCCCCCCCTTTTTATTTTTACCTTTTTCTTTTTTTTTTTTTTTTTTTTTTTTTTTTTTTTTTTTTTTTTTTTTAATTTTGTATTTTTTACCCCTTTTCCCCCTTTCCCGTTCCTTTCCCTTTTTCTTCTCCTTTTTCCTTTTTCTCTACTTCTCTTCCTCTTTTTGGCGCCACTGCATGTCACCCCAAAATCACGATAGGTGCAAACAAAGATATTTCACATATAACTAGTATTCCTTTAAAAAAAAAAAAAAATCGAAAACCCTGTTTTTGCACCGATGTAAAGCGGTCCATCCAAACAACCCCATCTGAAATGAAAAGTGTGAGAATTATTTTTTCGGTCAATATATTCAGAATTTCTATAAAAAGTAAATCTTTTAATTTAGCCGAAACTATTGGAATCCAACGGGTAATGGTTTTTCATTAACTTTTCGCATTGTAAAAATGTTTATGTTGGGAATCCACACATAACGGACAGTGACATTATTTAAGCGCCAGGCAAAATGGTCTTACCATTAAATGTGACATCTGGGAAATACTCTTACTGTTGATATATAATATACCACAGATTCAATTCAGTACCAAAATGAATTTAGATATAGAGAGACCCATTGTTTCATTTCATCACCTTCCACCACACAAGGTTTCCAACTATGCCCCATATTTTGTTAATATGTAGCTATGATGTTAAGCTCCCAGTGCCTCTTTTTCTGTAATTCCCTAGAACTACAAACCTCCATATTTTCTTTCTTCATTATTCTGTTCTCAGATCAGTCCACTTAAATGCTGCAATAAATTTCGTATGAATCGCAAATTTCATAATTGGGTACTCAGCATTAGACTAAATTATATTAGCGCTTTTACATGGAAATGGTAAATTTACATCTGCATTGGACTTGAATCAACTGAAACCTTTAAATGTTGTTTTTTTGGAATATGCTTTAATATTTGTTACTATTGAAAGAGTTCTCCCCATATGGCCTTAGGTCAGTTTATTAAAAGGGATCTGATGCTACACTGTAGGCCCATATTGACGGGGTCCGACGGGCAATCGGGTAAAAGGGGATTTTCACGGCATTCCATATTTCTGTAATATTTTTCGAAAAGATGAAACAGGGAATTGATTTCCTACCTTGTATTGGGGGGTCATAAATAATTGTCTTAAAAGTGAAAAGGTTGATTTTGATTTGTTTTAAAACATTAGATACACTGAATTTACTACTTTGCTCCACTAGAAATTTCAAAATAAATCATTTTTCAGATTAATCCTTTCAGATGGGGATTTTTTATGGAAAGGTTAACTCAGTGTAAAATTCATAGCTTCAATTTTAGGCACACCCGTAAATGAAATCTCTCGTTGGCCTAACCTAACATTGCTAACATTTATTATGAATCTTGATCAACTTAATATTTATTGTGCTAATGTAATGTTCAAAAAGGTTTTTGTTTGGGAATATATCTTTAATATTGTTTAATAATATTGGCATACTCTTTTTATACTAGTAATTATGGTGTGACAGAATGTTACCACACTTAAATTTCAACTATTTTCAGATCCACCCGAACTTCAACAAAGGTCGAGAAGACAATTACTTTGTATCCAAGATAGGATCTACTTTAAAAAGTTGTGTGACAATAGCATGTCAACTGTGGTACTTTCCTATTTAAAATAAACGAATCCAAGTCAATGGTTGTATTTTTACTTTTTTGTTTGTTTTTGATTATACAGTGTACTACTCTCGGATGAGGGTATGTATGCCGTTTTACTTCACATAATATTTTCTATTTCTTAGAACCAAGATAGGATCTAAATCAGAAGGCAGAGCGTAGTTTCGCTAATGACAAAATTCAGACTTTATCTGAGAAACGAGTATCCAGGTAGTACTCGTCTCAGGACTTGGATGCAGTTCCGTTCGGACCGTCGCCCTCTCTCTACAAAAATACCTTGAGTATAAATAAAAGTAGAAGACCCACTAATACTGGAATAAACTCAGCTTCCGTCAATTTGGACAATTTTAGGCGGGTTATGTTCATTTTTGCGGGATTTTGATAGTCTATTTTACCAGTCGTTTTGCAAACTTATAATTAACTATTACGCTAAATTGAAGATATAAAAATAAAGAAAACAATTTGTCTTTCGATAATCATTTAGGCAATTATTCATCTTCTTATGGCACTGTGCCTTATTGGATAGGAACGAGACAGTATAGGATTATATTTGTCATACTAGTTTGTGAACAATAACTTACTTTAGAATAGTATGTTATGGCGTTTGGTTTTAGCAACACTTTACCAACAGTGACACACGCGAAGCGTTCCTCAACATAGTGGAAAACACATAACCTAACAAAATAATTTATATGAAACAATAACAATTAACTTCTTTTATTGGCAAATGCTCTCCGTATTTATTGTGACTGCATTCAACATACAAACTCCAAAGACTACATTACACATCGATCATCCAAAATTTGTACCGTGTGATTTTCATTTCAGCGGTTTTCTTAGTTTTGCCCTATAAGTTGCTTCCCTCTACTGAGAAAGGCCCTGGGATTCCACGAGCTGGCAGATATCGCCAAGGCTGGATACAATGTAAGCTAGCAAATTGGTATCGTATTGTAATCCGTAATGTAACACGACTGAAGCATCACGGATGTGGATAATTAATCGATGAAATCCCGGGTAAAGGTATTTGCGTCTTATTTTACTCACTGCTCGTCAGTTTCCTCTCCGCGCCTTTTATAATTAATTTTGTACCTACGAGGCTACATGTAAATATATGGAGTTGGAGATGGAAAAAAATTGATTGATCGAGTAAACAGTCTCAAAGTACTGGAGAAACTGAAAGATAGAAGAGAATGAAAAAGAAAAAGAATAAACGAGAAAGAAGGATAAAGTAAGCGAAGAGAAAAAAGAAGAAAAAGCAAGGAAAGGGAGAGAAAGAAAAAAGAAAAAAGAAAGAAAGGGAGGGGAACAGGGAGAAGGGAAAGAGAATGAGCAAAGAGGAGAAAGAAAGACACTCAGCGCCCTGCCCCCTTCCCTCCCCCTTCCTTCCCCTCGCCCTCTCCCTTCCCCCTTCCTTCCCTCTCCCTCTCCCTTCGCCCCCTCCCTCCACCTTTCCTCTCTTCCCTTTTTCCTCTCCTTCTCTGGCCGAACACTGTCGATGGTCGATACTCGCTGGCCGGCGGCGTGCGTGGGCCGATGTATGTTAATTGTCCATATGACCGTCTTCGATCGTCCATGTGCAGTTTCTTTGGAGCAGGGGCCGCGCGGCCGGGTGACAATTGCTTTTTTCAAGGAGATTTTCACCTCTCTTTCAAGGCGTCATACCGGAAAAAACGAAATACATTAGCAAATTTTGGTTCATTGTATATTAACCTGTCCATTGGTATGTTTGAAGGTGGTATACGGTTTAATAACCAAAACTACGCGTATATTATTTTTATAAGCTTTTATATGTGTAAACTCTCGCCAGAAATGGTTCTGTGGCAATAGGAGCATTTACATGGAATTGGTGCTCATTAAAAATGCAAGCTGGGGGAATTTTAATAAATTTCGATGTTACCCCGAATTTACATTCGATAAGTATTTTATCAATATAAACTTTGCATTTTATATTTATCCAAGGACCCCACACGTCAAAGAACCCTCACTACAACTGCCTACTGTAGGACTTTTCAGCGCGCGCACAACTTGATTTTCCGCGGAAAATCCCAGGCAAATCATGATGGGCCGCGCACCTCAGTTGCCCGCCTAACGAATCAGCGTGCATGATGAGGAACATGTGGTGGTGTGGTCAACATTCCAGTGCAGAAATTTTGAAGGTCATTGTCAAGGTCTGTGGGGTCATTCAGGTCCAAATGGGATAATACTGCTATCACCCTTGTCAAATATGGTAGGATGATGCAACCTGGTGGTTGTGGTCAACATCAGTGCCGAAAAATTTGAAGGTCATTTCAAGGTCATGTGGGGGTCATTCAGGTCAAATGAATTAAATTGCTATACCCTCGTCAATTGTAGAGGAATGATGAACTTTGGTGGGTGTGGTCCAAACATTCAGTGCCGAAAAATGTGAGGGTCATTTCAAGGTCAATGATGTCCGGGTCATCAAGTCAAACCCACTTAAGTAGTTGGTAGGATTATTAAACTTGGTGGGTGTTGGTCAGCATTCAGTGCTCAAAAATTTGAAGGTAATTTCAAGGTCATGCGTGGTCTCCAAGGTCAAATCACTAAGTGTGGTATGAATGATGAAACGGTGGGTGTGGTCAACATTCAGTGCCAAAAATTTTGATGGTCATTTCAAGTCTTGGGGTCATCCAAGTCAAATTCCCATACACATGGAGTATGGTCATGAAAACTGATGGGTGTAAGTATGCATTCATTATTGCCGGAAAATTTGAAGGTCATTTCAGGTTGGGGTATTCATGTCAATTAACTCAACATGTGGTAGGTCATGAAACTTTGAAAATTGTGACGGTCATTTCAAGTCAAGTAGGGCCAGCTAAGGTCCAAACTACAAATGTTGTATGGTCAATGTATCAACATTTGATACCCGTCAAATTGAGACCTCTTATTTCCATCACAAGTCTCCCTGTGATCTTAAAATTATATTTCCCTCCATTACTATCGCGACGTGCGGGGGACCTTTGTGGTTCGAGACCCTTGTTAAAATTTGAAAATGCATAGACTGTTAGAGAAACCATGAATTCATCAAATATTTTGTATGCTTGGAAATACCTGAATTATTTTGACAGTAACTGTTAAATCCAAAAAAACCCACTTTTGATTCAATTTCACTTCATCTCAACTCATCATTGATAGTGGAAGTTTGGTATCACAGCGACCTGTTACCAAACAAATTTATTTTTGAGCCTTTTACGTTAAATTGGACATTTTTTTTTTGTACCGCTATCAAATTTGGAAGTAGTGTAAAATCTTACAGGTCAAATTACATTTGGACTTTCATGATTATATTTAAAAGTTGTCAAAGTTTAAAAAATCAATTAAATAACTGAGTCTGTAAATTAATTGAATAGACAATAATTGCATTAAGCTAACAAAGCAAATCTTAAACCCTTGACAGTACTCATGATGTTATGTTGTATTCATACAGACAACTACAGAGGGGTTTGCCACTGAAGAAAGCCAAGGAAGTGAGGCTTTCTTTGACCCACACAAGGCACCCTCAGCCGAGAAAAAAGAACCCTCAAGCGAATCTCTGGAGAACATCGACTCAACCAGCATGGCTTGCAAGGGACTCGCAAAGCATTCAATGAATTGGCTGAAGACCAGGTGGAATAAAAACTGGTTTTGTTGTAAACAGGTAACTACATAGAACATCAAATCAAAGAAGTTGTGGGAAACAATTTATCATTATGGAAATAGTGACTCTCAATACTAAAGTTGTTATATAATACCCTGGGCTTGTAAATGGACTCAAGCCAAGGGGAGGGAGAGTGTTCTTCCCAGGATGCATTTTCTTCAATACAACAACTTTGACTGAGTGTCACTGAGTATATAGTGACAAAAAGTACCTCAATGAACAGAACGTCCCTTGCAATTTTAAATGCTTTTTGTAACTATAGACTTGTGGTGCAACCATAGAAAAATTGTATTGGAAGAAATGAATGTGGGAAGAATACTATACATCCTCTTTCTCAAGCCCACGCATGAGTTCTCTGTAGATCCTCATAAAACAAACGCATGCTACAAGTGGCTTTTCTTTTTGTCAGTTATATTCAAGAAAATGCAAATAATGTGAAAAGAATTTTGTCAGAATAATATCAAAATCAAAAACTTGTAATAATATAATTGAAGTCAAAATTGATTGCATGTGAAACAAAATTTGCAATAGTGTTCTGTCAGGTTTGCTAAGGTTTGCTAATTTCACCGTTAAGGTAAATATGAAATTGGTAACAAATCTGTCGGTTTCTAAAAATGTGGTTGTTTTGTTGGGCTTTGGCTGCTTGAGAGGTCTTTAAAATAAGTCTTTTCAAATCAAAGTTTTCCAAATACATTTGATAATGCCGAGCCTTTCCAATCTGTAGAGAATTTGTTTGGTTTCAAACTTTCATCATGACCAAAACCAATGTTGGTCACACGAGTTTGTTTACTTTGTTAATGAAGACCCATTTTATAATTCTTTCACCGTATCGGCAGACAATCTCTCACAATCAATCGGCAGGTCACCCAAGTACTATTTTCCATGCAATTGTTGGACAGGGTCTTTGGCATGAGCTTGCATAAATGTAATAGGCAAATGACCTTGCTATTGTCACATTGCCTGCACATGTCTGTAGTTCAAATCCAGGAAAATCAGACCCATGTTATAGCATATGAGAATTCAATTCCATGGTGCCAGTAAATGAAAAATTATACATTTTTCCTTGTCTTTGCTTTTTTAAAACAGAAAAAAAAAAAAAAAAAAAAAAAAAAAAAAAAAAAAAAAAAAAAAAAAAAAAAAAAAAAAAAAAAAAAAAAAAAAAAAAAAAAAAAAAAAAAAAAAAAAAAACAATCCTTTTGTTTTTTAAATCCTTTGTTTTTAATCCTTTGTTTTTTTAATCCTGTTTTTAATCCTTTGTTTTTTTAATCCTTTGTTTTTAATCCTTTGTTTTTTTAATCCTTAGTTTTAATCCCAATTATCCTTTCATAGATTCAAATCATATTAGACCAACTTAGGTAAATATATAATTGACATTCTGTAAGGATAAATTTTTTATAATGAATTCAGTTATTTTAGAGCTCAAATCAGGACATTTTCCAGAGTGTCGTTGACCAGCTATCGAGAACACGGCAATTTTATTGCTTTCTTGTGTTCAAGAAAATAATGCATGTTGGCTTGACTGCTCAAGATGGCATTGTATGGCTGTAGAAAGTGCTGCATTGTGGGGCTCTGGGTTGGGGGTGGGGGGATAGAAAGGACCACAATGATGATAAAGCAAACTTGTTTACAAAAATTCTCCAGGGATCGGTTGAGGTCAGGATAACCAGTAGCCCAGACAAAGGTTAGACCTGATGTGATTTTAAAGTTACACTTGTTTAAAATCGTATGCTGTGCATGTCCCTGGTGCCCATGACCTAGTTTCCAAATCACCCAATCTTGATTTGAAAGGTTTATTGATGTTGTAGTACTTGTAAAAGATAAATGTTAAGTGTTGTTAGTATATAAAGAAAAATGGGAATTTGTGATGTGATTCATGGACAATAAAATGTGCCTTGTATGTTTATAGTTAAGTAATAATTATGCATTTCATTATTACACTTCAAATTACTGCCTGTGGTTTGAAGTTTTAACATTCCCAAGGGCACTCAGAATTGGTCATATATTTAATTGTTTAAATCAGGTCAAAACTTTGTCCACCTAGAGAGTAAGACTTGGATATTTTGTTTTTGTACTTTTTTGCTTGTGTATATGATATTTCTCATAGTCTTGAATAATAAGTGATAGTATAGTCAGTGAATATAATGCTAACAATACCACAGCAAATATTAGGTATGGTTAACCATTTGTAGCAAAAACTACTTGTAATCATGTTCTACACAAACAAGGTTATTCTTCCATTGTGCTTTTGGCTTGTTTGTTGCTATACATGATCTTAACTCTTCAGACAGACAACTCAGCTAGAACCAATGGTTATAATTGAAGATTATATTAGAAGTGTTCAAAAATAGTTTAGTTCATTTTAAAAAAATGTTTATATTTTTTTTGGTAACAGGTGTACATGTCCATGTTTTCAACCAAACTTATCATAAATTAAGTTATATAATTAATTATTTCCACGTTTGAATGCAAAAAGAGAACATTTCTGATTTACAGGATGTAAAATGGGAATTTTTCTTGAAACCAATTTGTACTACATGGGTCAAAGGTAATTTTCATGTCAGAGTTTTGAGCTCATTGGACTCTGGTACTTAATTTTTTGATTAAAACCAGACTTGGCCTGAAAGTTGTCCGGAAGTTACAAATTGAGCTTTACAATTAACATGTATAGTTTACTAGCCAATTACCAATTATATAACTGTGCAAGAATCTCAAAACATTTGGAATTGGGGCCCTCTTAAAAAAAATGTGCGATTATTTCTGTAAAGGGACATTTGGAGATCAGTTGTAATCATAAGCTCCTCTGTTTTCTAGTTATGCAGAAAACCACAAAATAAATTTATACTCAAAATTCTAATTGATTGTATCCCTTTGTTTTCATTTTATGATTTTTTTTTGTATTTATAAGTTCATCCATAGGTCACTTTGTTAACCTAATTGTCTTCAGAACCAGGCATTTGATACAAAAAAATCACTCTAGTTTCATAACCTTTATTTCTTTGCCTCATTTGTTGGAGATATTTGTTAATTTGCAGGTAGTCTATTGCACATGAAAAAAACACCTTCCCACAAAACTCTGAATGTCCCTTTAAGTGAGCAGGATATGTTAGATATTAATCAGAGGGTGTTTTGAATCAATTCCATAATGCATTGCAATGTGCCTATACCACAGATGACTGCCAAATAGTGTGAACACGTTTTTCTATAGAGCGTGAACTGCGCAGAACAGCGCCACTAAGATGAAATAGCGATTTATTCCGTATTCAAATACGTGTTCACACAATTTGGCACTCCACGACTCTCGTACTAAACATGTGTCAGTACTTAGGGATAAAAAGTATCCTAGAAGTTTAAGAACCACAAGACATTTCATAATCATGCTAAAAATTCCTTAAGTACTAATGCTTTGTGGGTTAAAATGAGCATAGAAGTCAGGGTTTTTATGTGTTAAGAATAGGATTTTTGTGTGATCACATGACCTTGTAATTTCCAAGAAATGTTGCATTGTGGGATTGACTCAATACACCCTCTGGATATTAACGTTTTTTGATACATGGGTATAGGGTGTATTCATTCATCTGTGTTTGCTTTTATGGAAGCAGCAAAACAGTTTAGACTATACTAATAGCTGCTGTCCCTTGGCGGGCCTGTGTTAGGTTCATGTGGTATGATAAGCCTTGATATATCACTCTAGAATTGCACATTGCTTGAAGGTCCATTGGTGCGCGACTTTTCTTGGTGCTTTGGTGTATTGACATGTGCCAAGAAGAGAATTGGTGCATCACGGTTCAATACTCTACAATCTTGTACCACCAAAAAGGACTACTGTTTTGCTTAACACTTAGTGTTACAACATGTCTAAAGGTCCAGGACTGATTGTATAGAATCATTCACAGAACCTCACAATTTACCAAAAACGTGGTCACAATTTGGTGTCTGAAAAAGCTATATTTTTATAATTTACTCGGTGAACATCTTAGCGGTAAAAATTTTTGGGTGGTGGTATGAGTGGCTCATTTAGTTGATCATATTATTTTTACTGTATTCTGTGGACTTTCAAAATGGATTGAATATCAGGCAAAACCTGAAGGATAGGTATTGTTGTCAAGGACATTCAATCAAGATGAAAACTTGGTATAATAAAATCAGACTAAAAAGTTGCAAAGCATTGTAAAATCAGGTTAAAAAAGGAATTTAGATTGAAAGCAACCTATACTCTGTACAGCTAGAAGTACAAAATAGCGACGCAGGCGTATACAATTGTACTGACTTTCAGCAAACAGGCGTCAAAGCACAAGTGCACTGAAAGGCAAGGGATATACATGCATGTTGTCAATTCATACTTCAGACAAGACAAGTATAAGTAATAGTGATTCTAACAAGAACGGATCATAAAGTTAACAAAATAAGAGATCAGTTGCTTGTAACTTAGCATGCCCCGTTAAGTTACAACGGGTGGTTTATGATTGATATTGCAGCACCCAATAGTAGAATTTATAATGGAAACCTGTAGTAAAATTCCCTTGGGTCAAGAGTACGCGTAATTTTAGGTAGCTTAAAGGTGCATTTTGTGAATATTATTACCTTGTTTTTATTATGGTTTATTAGATATCCTCAAGAAAAAGGTTATTAAAAAAGTTCATTGATTTCTGATGCGTGTTTGGGTATGTGTAAGTATCTCATGGTGACCAATAGACCACTGTGTGTAATTTCTGTCCATTTACGGATGGGGAAAATCAAAATCCACAAATTTCTTCCAAAGTAGATTGAATCTGCAGTCCAAATTTTGTACACATCCTTTTTAGGCCAAATGGGTTAATTATATGAAAATTTTAACCAATATCAAGATAGTGGGTAGGGGGGGGGGGACAAGGGCTGTGGATCACAAAATGCACTTAAAGTTATGAAGGTTCAAAAGTAGTGAAAGCATACTAGAGGTCATAGGTAAAAAATAAAGAGCATGGGCACTATAAAATTTGAAAAGAAGTATGATCACACAAGTGTTTTGAAAGCAGGGCTTGATTTTAACACTTGGGCAGGGCTTGTTTTACAAGCCTTAATGAGGTGAAGTGAAGTTAGGGACTGTTGTCAGAAGGCTAAATCACAAACAGGAGAGATAGCAGCCAAGAATTATTCAATATGAACTCGACCCATATACAATCAAAACCGATTTGCGCGTTTAGGGGCCAGTATTTGGGGTTGTTGTTTACCATGGCCCATATTTACGACATCATCTTGTTTAACAGAATACAACAAATATTCGGTAAGGTTAAAAATATGTCTGACTATACTATCAAAAATGTATCAACGGATATTAGGGATTGTGCTAATATGAGGCTTTGAAAGCTAGTCAAGTTATAATAGTTGATTGCTGCCAGCCTCTGAGTGATATGTGCAAAAAAGAATACTGCTGTAAGTATGTCATATTAAACTCATATCCAGAGTCTAAAATTGTTGGATGACCAACTTGTTTTTCTATTTAATTGGTACTCTTATGATATCTAACACCAGTTTATTTGCTCTTAGAAAAATAGTAAAGCTGCATGGATGGTGGTTTTTGTTGTTATTCATCAATGAGGATTTTACTCCCCTATTAAATCACACTTTTAGCATAATGTTGAAATACAAAGGGGCCATTGATGTGAAAAACTAGCCTAGTTAAAACCTGGTGTAAAGTTAGATCTTTTTGAGCATACCAGCATGAGTGGCAAGTTGGTGGAGAATTTAGTATTCTGCCAACACCCTCGAATTCGGCAACGTTACAGAAAAAACCAATGTTACGGGTTGCCGAATTTAAGTGTTGGCGAATACTAAAATTCATCCCCCACCCCTCTTTATTGCTGCTGATCAAAACTCCACAACTTGACTTTTAGTATGAGAAAGTACCATAAAGAACTACTCATGGACAATTGGTCAGGTGCAGTACATAGGACGGATGTTGAAAAGAATACGAATTTTTGTTTTGCGAGAAATTAGCATTTGAAAAATCGCAACTCTAAAGAGTCGGTAAACATCCCCATATATGATTCAAAACGATCAAATCAGATAGAACACAAAACGATAATTTATTTTAGCGAGTGAATTCTTACTTGATTAAATGGAGTAATACATTGGAAAGAGTTACTCATCTTATCCGGCACACAAAACATTTAAGCAAAAATTGGGCGATGAGGTTCATGACATAGTGCCGGATGTGAATTTTCCCTAATACTAAGCGTTATTAGCATCCGTCATTATGGATAACAACAATCAGCATTTTCCGAACATCTGCAAACCAACGTCCGTATCGCGAATTGTTCCCAATTTGGTTTATGACATAATGCCGGCATGTTGAGTGGATTGCCGAGATTCATCGCTTGTGAACGGAAATATAAAATAAATGTAGTAATAGCAATATTTAGAAATTACAATTTGCTTGTGTCAGTGATAATTTAAGATGAGAATATTTACTTAACAAAAAGTATAAAAAGCCTGGGGGAAATCAAGTATAAACTTCTATGGCAGAGGGTTCAACAACCGTCACTATGTAAACACCAAATCGCGTTATGCCAACATTACATCAAATTGCCAAAATTCTAATTAAAAGGTTGCGCAACAAGAGATGTCACATATCAGGTGTCCCTAAAAAATTGAAAAGAACTAATTTTTGCCCTGAGTAAGCTTTCCATCAAAAATATTCCCCATTGGAGGATTAACATCTAAGTGCCTAAGGTGTTTTCACTTCACGTTGGTGCCCAAGGGGGGTGGGGGGGGTTCAGGAAAACCACTTCCCGATGGATGGATTTTCAAATGAAATTCATACCACCTTTGAGGGGCATAAGACAAGGCCAAAGGTCGGCAAATAAATGAATTCCGGTTTATCGTCGGGAAATTAGGGCAAATCATTGATTTTTTTTTTTTTAAATATTTCAAAAAGTAACATGTTTTTGCGACCCTGCTTCCACAGCATAAAACATGTGCAAATATGTTGATGTTTATATCTGCTCTAGAAGGACCAATTATACATATATTTAACACAAACATTACCATTTGACATTCTTGTATTTTTTGCGGGTGCAGACTTATTTGCAATAGGTTCTGTATAGCAATTGGCGCGCAGTCGTTCGATGATGGATGGAATCGCTTTTTTCCGCAAAATAAAGGGTTAATTATTTTCTGATTATGTATAATTTGTTTCTGCATATGAAATACATAGCAGAAAAATTTTCTGGCAACAGGTTTTGTTCTTTATTTTTAAATCACCACTTCCCGTTGGTGCCTAAGGGGGGGGGGGTCCTAGGGACCCAAGCGAATTCTCATTAACGGGCTTAGAAATGGTTAGTATTTTTTTGGAAAGAAGCGCATCAAGTAAGTTACACCAATTACAAAAAATTAGAGTTCGAAAATATTTTGACGACTGAGAATCGCCGAAAAAAAAATCTTGGGGGTTACTATGGCACCCCCCTAGGCACTTAAGTGTAAGCTGAGAAATGTTTTTTTTTTTTTTAAAATTGTGAAATTTATAATTTTGTATAGGAGCAAATACAAAAATTCAGCCTGGTTTTATATTGAAATATAAGGCAAATGAAAAGTCACCTTTTTAATCTCTTTAAGACATTTCTTACCCAAATACAAGGTAAGGAAATCTATTGAGTGTTTAATCTATTATGAAATTACTATTATGACACAATATTTGGGTGCCTCAAAATTATCTCGTTTTGCCCTCTAAGATTATAAGTACTATTAAAGCTCGACACTTGGGGTGTGTGGTCCAATGGTGAGACTACTACAAAAGATAAACTGCTGTAAAAACAATTTTGCTACCCCTTCTTATCCTTCAAATTTGTTGAACAAATGTATCTATATTGTGAGATTAAGTTAGCTAACCTTCTATCACCTGTGAATCTTGTTATAATCATCATGCCAGTAAGGAATGATGTCCATTATTAGGAATGGACGCAGGATATTGAAGAAAGAAAAGTGGCACAGAAGGGGCATGGAAACTCTGGAGGCGTATAGTCCAAAACATCCTTTAAGGTTTTGGGGAGAAGACCCAGAAGCTGAGAGAACTGTTGTGGCAGAGTACTATGTTAAGCACTTGCGGTTTGGCACGTTACTATACCAGCACGACCATACACTGGGATATTTGTAATAGGCTTAGCCTGCCTTCTAACAAATATCAAGAAAAAAAAGACCGATACTATACGAGAGAGGCCAAAAAAGGTGGACCCTTCTCAGGCGCACATCCCAACACCCCATTTCTACTATAACCCCTGGGGTGTGGTTTGAGGCTTGATGAAAAAGCTCATGACTGATATGTTTTTCGCATTTTGCAACTGCATCTATACTTCTGTCTCAAAGTTCGATGGTGGACTATAATAACACAACTCCACATTCGCTCTAGCATTTTGATAATGCCGCCTTTAGTCAGTGTGTCAATGCTGCACTCAAAAGGTTGGCGCTATAGTTTATAGGGTGCAAAACCTAACACACACAGTGATGTCACCCTCAAAAACTTGAGATTGAACAGGTTATTATCGTGGGAAAATGTGGATCTGAAACCACCAGCTTAGAAAATTATGAAGACATGACTTGTTGAGTTCAAGTATTAAGTATTTGTGTCAATCCAGTAGATATTGCAGCTTCACACAGTAAACACTTTATGGCTAATGGTTCCAATGGTAAGTGTTTGCATGGCGTACTGCTACAGAACAAAACACCAACACCTTCAAAAAAGATCCTGCCAGTATGCGTAGAATTCAGTATGATGTTTTTCCCCCCCCCCCATTGTTGACTTGGATCCGTAGTACTACAATAAAATGAACACGCATTTTAGTGTAGAGAATGCAGTATGAATGTTTTTACAATTCAACATCAGACAATGTGTACTGGACCAGGCGAATGACGTGTTGAAGTCCCAAAATCATGGAACAAATTTCATGGGCCTTACGCACCAGGACTTATTAAGTGATTAAAGATTGGCGTTACTGACCTCCCGTTGGCAAAATTGTGTGGGCAGATCAAGCGATTTGGTGCAGTTTCATTGGAAAAATAGCCTCGAGGCTAGAAAAATCTAGGACAGGCCTACAGAAAAGTAGGGGAAGAAACACTGCCCCCAAATTGAATGCAAGGGTGTTGACCTTTGGGGCCACTACATTGGGAACAAGCATTTAGACAGTCAAAACTATTCCTTATTTTAATCATATGGAGCTCATCAATAATTTGCACCATTTTTATCCAAATCAGAGTAATTTTTCAAATTTGACGCCCGGTCAACTGAAAATGACCATTTTTATTGATTTTTTCTGTTTAGCCTCTATAACTCCTGCAGATAGTACAAAACTCTTACCTTTGTGAATCCGTTGATTAAACTATTAAACTTTGTATATTTTTCAACATGGTGGATCAATTTACAAAATTGACACCTGTTATTGACTTTTGGACTCCCGAACACCAATTTCCCCACCCCTACGTTAACTCACTTTTTTTTGGTAAAGTTGACACCTTTACTACCAAAATCGGTTTGAAATCAGCTTCTTTAAAGAAATTTTCACAGAATTTGCTAAAAATATGTTTAATTTTGAGTGACTAGCAGGGAAAAAATGGTTTATTAGAAGTGACTTGTCAAACTTTTATACAATTTTTCCCCGCCGCGACTTATCATTGATCTCCGACTTCATCATTGGAAGAGATAATTATATTGTATGCTGTAGTTGGTATTTTTTCAATGATTTTACTCATTGTACAAACAATACCCATTACACCTAAATTAACCTTTCTGGACTTTTCCTAAATGTTAAAGGTTTCACGATCACACCTTCTGTGCACTATTTTTACTGGAACATCCTTTCTATTAGTTACAGTGACCACAATTGCATTACCATGAAATATAAGTGTCCATATAATTTTAAAACTGATTCTGAGTGTAAGTCTTCAAAATTTCCTGTTTGGAGAAAGAAAATTTGGATAGATGTCATCGTAGTTTTTATTGCTTAATAAATCTTATTGTAAATTGTTTTACATAATATTCTTTCTCCAAGACCAATTTAGTTTATAGACGTTTATAGCAGTAAGTTTACAATAGATCTTTGCTAAGTCACTCCATGGAGATGTAGGTATACCTAACGTGTTGGAGCAGTAGGGGGTTGTCCAGCCATATCAGGGAATACGGATATGGCCTACCACCCCTATGTCGCCGGTCTCTCCATCTATTATTAATATATCAGGGTTTAGAGGTGTAAATCAACATCTGAATGAAATAAAGAAATGGAAAATGTAAATGATTTTTGCTCAATATTTCCTACATTGTTAATCTTGATGAAAGAAAATTGATTTTCCGTTTCCCCAGGGCCGTTTGCATAATACCCGAGGCCACATATCTGTGAAGCAGTGAAGGTGAAAATTTACTAATCTACTGGAAGGCTCCTCACTTGTGAAACTTCTCTATTCTAAATACTGAGGCATAACAAAGAAGGCAGTAGAGTATACATGCCTTTGGAAAAGACCTAGGATGGATGCAAATTGTGAAGTGGAACTCCAACACCCAGGCCATATATCAGTTCGTTATGGAGTCTAAATAATAAAGATCACGTCAGAGAATGGTTTTGTCTTCTATGATGCATAAGGTTAGACTCTTTTGAAAATGTTCAGGAAAATAACAAGTGTCCTTTCTTTTGATGAGATGAGGTGAATTTGTTGAAATGAGCCATGGTAAGCTGAAAGCATAGTTCAAAAGGGCCAGGACAATTTGGGGGAGCTGAAGCTGGGAGCTTGCCAGTTTTGAATAGTTTAGGTCAATTTTCCATTCGTCAGGAAATAAAAAATGTGGCCGAACTGTGAAACAAGTCACTCTAAAATATTACTCTGGAGTTCTTCAATGCTGCGTCTTGATTTTCGCTTGAGACCATGGGTTTCGGTCTCCATATGTGAAAACATCGGATTCTAATAGAAAAAATGTAGATTGAGTTAGATTTACAAGGTTGTTCTGTAGTATTCTCTCGACGTAATGTCAGTGATTGTAACTTTCAACAGAAATAAGTTTTGATGCACTACTCTGCAAACAGGGGACTATTGTGAGTTCTAGTAGTAGCATAAGTTTATTATTATTATAGTTTTTCTATGTACAGTCGCACGTTTTTTTCAAAATGGATATATTACATTGGTAAGAGGAATAGTGAACTATACTATAAATCAATTGGATTTGGGTTGGAATATTTTTATAACACACCGCCATCAGAAGAAGATACTTGTATTCCATGAGGAAATGTATATCCTTCCCCCACTTGCGAGCTGTGATTTGCCGTCATAGTTTAACTATGAAACACAGTTACCATTGCGTGAATATCTCCACCAAAATTAATCGCGTTTCTCGTTGCGGAGTGAGGCCAACAACGTCATGTAGCGTAAAAGGGAATCGGGCCATGTCGGCAACCAAGTCGTTTAATTCTGGAATAAAAGTTTAAAAAACAAAACACACACCAAACAAACAACACCAAATTACTGAATTATAACAGTCAAACATATTTTTCAGGCAGCAGAAGGTCAAAACCTTGTTTTGAAGGAGATACCAAATGGCATATTACATTATCTTTGCATATCTATATCGTTGCTTATTCTCATTAACGGAATTAAAGCAATGACAAAGAGTAAGTGCGAATGGGATAATGTAGTTATATTTACGCAAAAATTAAAGTTAAAGGTTGAAGTCGTATATAAAAAATTAATCCTAGGGTCTCAGGGTTTTGAAGTGTTTGATGCGAAGATGTGCTTGTGAGACAATTTATGAAGGGTGAAAGGTCAACCATTTGGCACTACAAAAAATATGACCAAACGACTAAAAAACCTACCAAAAATACTTAACCCTTCATTTTTATCCCCTGGCTGAAAAGCAGAAGGGGGATATTGCAAGGGTGGAAATGTGTGGTGTGTGGGTTCCAGTTTGGTTAGGTTTCGTTTTTCAGTCTCCTTCGAAAATTTAAGTCCGATTTACAAGACTTGGGGTTAAGGTTGCATAGGGGTTCTTCAATATGTTAAGAGGTCACAGGTCAAATACCAAGGTCAGGTCATCCGAGTGAGGGTTATACACTTGAGGTTAGGTGGGAATTGGTTAGGTAAAATTTTTGTGTCTCATTGAAAAGTTGATAATGATTGGAACACACTTAGTCATAAAAGAACATGGGAATTTCAGATGATAAATGAGGGCAAGGTAAACTACCAGGTAAGAGGTCATTGCCGAGGGTGAAGTGCCGATCTGGAGATTTTGGCCCGAAATCAGATCCAGGAGCAATATTTCAAACTCGTCTATAGGGGCGCTATTCATTATTATGTGTGCGCTCTTTATTCCGTTAATGTTATATTGAAGTATTACAAAAGAACGATCCTGCCGGCTCGGATTGCGTGGGGTTTATGTGGGCAGTGGTCTTGTATTCTAAAGGTCGTGGGTTCGAATCCCACTCAGGGAACAAAATTTAGTTTATGATGGAATCATAAAAAACATCAGAGTTGTGGATTGAAGTTAGAAAAAAATATTGAAGAGCTGCCTGATGAGATAATAAGACTGGGCATGGTCCTGGAGCATGATTTCGGCCAGAATCTCCGACGTGCGACCAGCCAGGGGGAATCATATTTATGTTTCAAGATAAAAATCGCTTGCTACAGGTTCTTTTGATGATTTTTTTTTTTTTACACAATCAATGGAAACAATCATATGACAATACCGAAATCGAGATGATATTCATGGATACCTTTGCAAGGTGGGTTAAAACAGCCTTGACTGTAGGTCCAAAAGTAGGAATAACTTGCCAACAGTCTTAATATGCAAATTCATGGAACCTTAAAAACAATCTTAAATATTGCTACTTACTTGTAAAGTGTATGTATTAGTTTGTACCTGTCTCACTTGTTTTTTGTTTAGCTGGTGCCCTAATCGCTTTATACGATTTATTATTTTGTACATTATGTGTTTGAAGCTTACGCATTCTGGGCGGTTCTTTGTTTTTGAGTTGTGTGTGCAAGTTTGTGCGTCTGTATGGACATGTATATTTAATCAGGGGGGCACGCTTATCAGGCATTAAATTGCTTTTAGTTGCACCTCTCCTCTTTTGCTGTATTTTTTGCTGCTTTTGTATGTTTTTATGATGGAAAAATAAATGATGGATTGATTAGCTTACTTACAGTATTTTGATATATCAACAAAAAATGGTGTTCGTTCCGTGCCGTAAGTCCAAAAATCACGGTGGAGTCAGTTCTAACCAGCTGATAGCGTCCAACATCCAGGTGATCAGGCATGAAATTCCTCTTGGGGACTTTAGGCACACAGTGATAAGGATGTGGCTATATGTTGTGGCTCTCCCAATCGCAGTTTGTTTAAAGTTCCACATCATCTGGTGAAGAGTTCTTTGTGCGCCCAACGCCAGTTCTGAGTTTGTTGAGGTTGAACCCATGCTTCCTATCAAGGTCACAACTTGGGGCTGCCAAGATGCCCCACTGTGGTCAACGTATTTGGTCCCTGGGCAAGATACTAATTAGTCTCAATTGCCTCGTCACCCAAGGCGAAAAATCTGGGGAGCTGTTATGGGGAATATTACAATCTAAGGCTGATAGGATTGTGCGCTTGGCCAGCTGCCGGCTAGGATGAAGCGAGATGATGGGACAATTACTGAAGGCAGGTAATATAATAGGCAACAGCGCTGTAACATTGGTTAAAAGGCGCCCCCTATATAAAATTTCTAGATGGGTACTATGGCTGTTGAGTTGCCAATGAAGAAGTGAGGTTTGGTGGAATTCCCAGGGATGAGTTGAGGGTGCTCAAAGTCTACTGAGGGAGGTTTGTAGAAAGATGTAACATGACAGAACTAAGCTCAATGGGGTGAGGACTTCGAGGTTGTTATCATCAGACATGAGGTTGCTTCTACTTCGGTACCTGTTCTCACAATATAGCACTTCCGTTATTGTCGAGTGGTCTCTCGGGGCAAAGGACCATTCCTGGTTATGGTTGGTGCGGTGGTTATTGATCTCTGTGGGTTCATGCAGACCATAGGACACGCAATGGAGATTGTTAACCAAATCAGCAATTGATGTACTTTTTGCAAATGGAAAACCCTCCACATTCCATGATGCTATAGTCAAGGAAGCAGACCGTAGAAAAGGCCTGCGCTGAGGTTAGTCATGATAGTAAATAAGAAATGATGTGTTAATTGTAAAACAGGTTTGGAGTTGTAGAGATAGATCGCTGCTCGCTTCGCAGTTTAACTTTGCTTCGCTAAGCAGCTTAACAGGGGAGACCACAAGACGGTTCTCTACTTCTCCCCCTACGCAGCTTAAGGGGAGACACCACAAGACGGTCTCTACTTCTCCCCCAAATGCTTCATTACGATTTTCAAGATTTTAGGAATCCTTAATGTTGAGATTTTCGGTCATTTTGGAGACCAAACTGAAACACTTAACGGAGAATGGCCATGTAGGTAGCTAAAACAAGAGAGTGCTTTCGGGAGCGAGATGTGAAGTAGGTGGTTGGGGTGAAACGAGACAGCGCTTCTTTGCAGGAGTCTTCAAGCTAGTTCACACCAGATACATCTTGTGCAAATAAGTCAAGCTAGCACACTCCATCTCAACATGACCCACATGGTTTGGGAAAACTGTATCCAGTAAGCCAGTATGCAGCAGCAAGGTAGTGTTAATGAAGCATTAAAGACACTATCAAGTGATATGCTAAATCAGCAAATCGAAAAAATCATCAAAAATAAAGATTTTTGTGCATGTTTGTAACAAGTACAGGTATGCTACATAACCGCTGCAAAATGATAAGACAGACAGCAACCTAATAAGGACAGAATCAGAGATTTTAGTCAGTATTGTCAGAAGGACACTTACTAAAAAACGTAATGAATGGAGAATAGTATCTTGGAAAAACATGGATTTTTTCTCCTTTTATGTCAACTACAGCTGGAAAAGGTAACTTATGAGAATTCTCAGACTAGCCTTCACTTGAAGTATTCCTGCCGAATTTCAAATATTTTCAAATACACTGATAGTGTCTTAAC
Organism: Ophioderma brevispina; assembly: GCA_023653785.1. NCBI lineage: Eukaryota > Metazoa > Echinodermata > Ophiuroidea > Amphilepidida > Ophiodermatidae > Ophioderma > Ophioderma brevispina. Next base: position 2,975 of record JAMKCH010057068.1, on the reverse strand, counting down.
TGGGCAATGTATATAAGTGGGTCTGTAATTGTTGTCTGGTAATCCTAAGCTTTCAGAGGTTCAAAAAAGGGGTCACACCCAGCAATAGTTGGGGAAGCGCGCACACTCACGTACGCCATGTATAGTAACATATAAAATGTTTGTTGGCCAGGCATGGGTAATCGGCGACTAATTCAAGAAGTGTTGAAAATTGAATAATACAGGAGCTGGTGCCGCACATGGGATTCAAGGGATTATGGTGAGACTTTTTAGAGGTAGGTTTGCAGAGTAATTAATTGATGAATATGCTCATTTGATTAGAAGAGCTTGAACTTGGTTTTGGTGGTCAGGTAGTATTCAAGTCAGGCTCGTTGAAACACCTATATTAGCACGTACAACGCCATGGAACCGCTGTTATTGGTGCCCCCGTGCAGTGGGGGACATAGAATGGGTTATGATAGTGACGTAAGTAGACTAGTGAAATCCTACAAGATTGCTCGTGATGGTAACGCCTACGGAAAGTTATAGCCAACAAATCGATATTTAATCATTTTTTAAAAAGAGAAGGACAAAAATATCAGATAAACAGAGCTTACTATATTAGATTTTGATTTTATCTTCTTTAATAGCGTCATGGAACATGTTTGTTTAACAATTTTTTTTTGGATCAATCTTTTCAGGGCCCTCTAATCTAGGTCTCCACAAACATTGGAACACGGCCCTCAATATTGAGGGATACCGGACTCACGAGGCACCGCACGTACGGGTGAGTTTCCTCTCCCATTATTATAGACTACCTGGTTCAGTATAACAAAGGGAGTTTTAGGCCCGCACAGGCTTGAGAATCGTTACACACGTCTTGGGATTCATACTGACTGGATCTTTTCCCTTGATATACTGCCCAGCTCTTGTGTCGGCAGCAGCCTTCGGTGGGGGATCATACACGCAAAAACGGCAAATGTTTCAGCAATTTGTTTCGAGTGTTCAACAGAGGCATTCCCTCACCATGTTGCTCCAAGTGTTGCAAGGTTACGGCCATGGAGCTTCAACCTTTTCGGTCCCCAGAAAAAAGCTTCGTCCTCAGTGTCAAAAAATTTTGCCCAACTCGGCATCCAATTGTAAGGCAAGAAGGAAGGTAGTTCATCACTGGGCGGATCCAATCTTCTCCTGAGCTCATGTCAAATTAAGGGTACCAGCAATACAGCAGTGGTTAGAAAAGTATCCCACGGTTAATAGAGGAAGGACGTGTTGTCAGCAGGGTTAGCTAGGTTTCGGATGAGTGAGTGTGGGAGTGTGTGTGTCATAGGCTTATGCGAAATGTAGAAGCGGACATGGGAAAAATCTCAATCAGAAATTTCTTAGGGAGATCTATAGGGCCATTTTTTGCTCACGTTTTGTCCACGATGCAGTTCTCCCAATTGAATTAGTACGAAACAACACCGGAGGAATGGTGCTTGATTACCACTTATCTTTCCACTAGGTCAGTGCACTCGCTATAATGTGACCCCAGCTAGCATTTATTCAGTTCAAGTATACATTCTTTAGATAGTGCCGTAGTAGTTATAAGTACAAGGTCAAAGGGAGAAGAACGTTGCTTGACAACTATGACAAAGTCAGCATTTCGCTTATGACTTTGATTTGCTTGGTTTCAGGATGTCATTGCACGAGAGTACTATGTTCCATAAGCTGTGCAGTATTTGAGTGTTTTCGTCTGTTTTGGAATTCCAGATACAGTTCATAGGCAAGTCAAGTGCAAGTCATTACCTCGACGACTTCTGATTGCGGTTAACTGGTGGTCCAGAGTGCCAAAAATGTGCTCTGAGCTTAAGCGTGTGTAGTGAACTTAGAATGGCGCTACAGTGGGAAAAGTTGACCAGCGTGAGTTTTCATAAACTGGAAACAGCAGTATATGATATGGATCAGCGTGTATTGGGACTATACCCGGTCACTTCACCTCTGCTGCTCTACTAATATTGAATGTGCTTCGGCAAGAACTTCAAAAAGCTGAAAAATAATGGGGTAGGTAGACCGGCAATCTAGGATGTAATGCAATTAAAACTGGAGCAAATTGCCAAACAGAATTTATTTTACCCACAAACGTTAGGCTATCTTGTGGTCCCTAGACAATGTAATAAAAATTGTACAAATCGTGGCAGGGGAGGGAAATATTAAATAAGGGGGAAAAGATTTACAACAAAGGTATTTAAAAAGGTGTGAAATCAAGTAAAATTGTGTTAAAATTATAACGGACAGTTTTTATATGCGGTCCAAGGGTATAGCTCTATTCTGTGCAAGGACTTCTGGAGTAGTTATACCTATAGCATCCTGAGATTGTTGAACTAGGCCAAAATGATTCCCTCGTCATACCGAAGCAGAAAATGCGCCTTGTAAACTCTTTTGGTAACAGCTCCATGTGCAACTTTCAGGGCAAGGTCTTTGTCATTCCCCGTTGACCATTTAACATTGTACATTTTGCCCCGGAATTCTACAAGCAAATGCCACACACCCCCAAATTGAATGAAAAAAAATCAGAGCCTCTGCTACAAGATGATTTGACAATGCTCTGGACTAATAAGAGTACCGCAGTATACTATATTTTTTTTTTAACCATAAAAAGTTTTTTATAATAAATTTGTATTTCGATTTTTGAATTTTTTAATTTGCTATGGGAATAACCCAAGACTCCCGAATACAAGACAGGATGCTTATGCACTATTTCTGTAAGCGTCCAGTAAGGTGTGAGTTTTGATCAACCAACTCATGCTACTGGAGCATATGGTTGTGGCAACCGTTCGATCCAGAGCTATTCTTATTTGAGTGCTGACTACAATAGCAGTAGCGATTTATTCCGTAATGTTATCAAGGATTAGAATTGTAAATCTGGCACACCAATCTTGGTCTTGTGGTTAGGTAGCTGACCTCACGATACAGTGGTCTTGGGTTAGAAATTCTCGCTACTGCCTCTTTTAAATATAGATTAAAAAATTTCATATTTT
>JAMKCH010057067.1:0-18668 GCA_023653785.1 Ophioderma brevispina | reverse complement strand
CTTTTTCTTTATTTACCTGATGAGCCAAGAGCCTGATGAAAGCTTTCTAGTAAAGATGAATCCTTAATTACTTTCTTTATTTTACTTGATGAGCCAAGAGCCTGATGAAAGCTTTCTAGTAAAGATTGTAATCCTTAATTTACGTTTTACTTTATTTACCTGATGAGCCAAGAGCCTGATGAAAGCTTTCTCGTTAAAGATGTAATCCTTAATTTAATTTCTTTATTTACCTGATGAGCCAAGAGCCTGATGAAAGCTTCTAGTTAAAGATGTACTCCTTATTTATTTTCCCTTTTATTACCTGGATGAACAATGGAGATGAAGCTTTCTAGTTAAAATGTAATCCTTAATTACTTTCTTCATTTACCTGACGAAACCAGGAGGTGTATGAAAGCTTTCTAGTTTTCATCATTTATTCCTCAGCCTTTCCCTCAATTTTTAGGGATAAGTTGTTGCTACAATGCTTGTAACCTTGGAAAAAAATCAGTCAAAATTTAATTTACACAAACTATAATTTGTGCGATCACTATTGATATGATTTGCTTACATGCAATGACGAGGGTGTTATTTAGATCTTAGCAAATGGTGTGTGTGTATATGTGGATGTGAGTATGTGTGTGCATGACATGTGTCTGTGTTTGCATACTCAATACCTTATGGGGACGTCCTTAAGCCGTACGTTTCAAATAAAATTTCAAGTCACCAATAAAGCTATAATGTATTAGGTATTCGAGGATCAGGTCCAGCACCCTAATTAACATATGTGATGTGATCAAGCAAAATGAGTCGGAAGTCACAAGTATTATTTATTTATTTATTATTCGTTCTTATTTACAAAACCTGGGAGACCATTCAATGACATTGTTCTCCCATGGTGACCCAGGTGGCCATAGGCCATACATAAAAGAACAACACTCTTGTAAAAAACTAACATAAACACATAAAAAATATAAATTATCTTATAAGCATGTAAAAAAAGAAAAATGGATCCCACCTTTACCCACCCACTACCCAGCACCCAATTCCACCCAAAAAAGGCACCCATCATTGGCTCCAAAAACACACGCACGCACACAAACACGTGCACACACACATACGCACGAACACATAAACGTCAACCCCACACCCACACAAACCCACCAGGCACACACACACCCCATGCAAACACGAGAAACACACGCTCACCCTCACACACACCCACCCACTCCACACACACACACACTGATTATGATTATTGAGATATAGCCAAACAAAGAGAAAATGATTTTGTGTCCTATGTTTTTTCCACCCTTCAATTGATTAGGATCTTTGCAAATAATTGGTCAATTTCAATGGGGATTTCAGCAAAAAAATGTAGCTTTTATTCTGAGCATACGGCTACATGAAAAAGTAAAAATCAAATTTGACGAATTCAGACTCATTTGCTTTGATTTCGCATCACATATTTGGAATACACATACTCTAATGGTGCATTGATTCCACTAAAGACAGCCCATAACTCAGAGACAGTTTAAAACAGTTTGTTTAAAAAGCTGAGTTCATTTACCTAATAAGCAAAACAAAATTTAGATCTTAGCAAATGATGATGTATGTGTGAGCGTGTGGTTTACTTTTTCCATCTTGTCTTTAGTGAGGCCTATCTACGGTAACAGGTCGTTGGCCTTCTTCTTGCCTGGTATTGGGTTAATAACCTTACTGTGTTGGTTAACTCGTTCCATCTTGTCTTTAGTGAGTCCCCCCCCCCCCCCCTTAACAAGTTAAAAACAGGTTGTGGACCTTCAGTCTGCCGGGTATTGGGTTTACTAACCTTACTGTGTTGGTAACTCGTTCCATGCTAGTGAGTCCTAACAAGGAACATGTTGTTGACCTCTTCTTTGCCTCGGATTTGTGTTTATTACCCTTACTGTGTTGGTAACTGTTCCATCTTGTCTTTAGTGAGTCCTAACAAGGTAACATGTTGTTGACCTCTTTGCCTAGTAACGTAATTTTCGGAGTATAATCGCGGCTTATACGTTGTTTTCAAAGGCGTCAAAGGGAGGCAGCGGCTTATAAAACCGAAGGGCTATACGTTGATGTCTGTAAGTGTGAAAACCACAAGTAATAAAAAATAAAAATTAACGCCACGACATTGAAGACTCGGGTCTCAACTTAGTTGGTAATTATTACTATCATTAAGCTGTATTCAAACTTCCCGTGTGTATGTGAAGTGTTGTCACTGATAACCATGTATCACACACTGAAGCGTTAATCCACACGAAGACATTCAATCCATTAAAAAGCTTCATTCAAGCGGGAGCCTTTGTGTTAAATGACGAAACGTAAATCATTTTACTTCGATCCCCCACATACAATGGTGTATTCTCACAACAACGGCTTGTGCTATTCACGGATAGGGTGACACATAAAATGAAAATACCTCAAGATTCTTTTAACTCTTTGAGCTGTCAGAAATTTGTCACCCGGCCTCACATGTATACACAATATTTTACCAACTAGGCTGGTTTTAATTCTATCTTAAACGTTAATTTTGCCCTTGACCAATACACATTATTTTGACAATAGCTCAAACGTACCGCAAGCATAATTGGAATAGTCCGAGCATGTACCCGGTTTAATCAAGTTGTGCCGGAGCGCGTGAACAGGTGTAGATGGAATGAGCCCTGGGAACCAGCCAAGCTTGCGTGTTTCTGGGAATTCCCCATGTCACGATGTATTGCACATTGCACAAAAATCCCCCACTTGCTCGATGCATGCAATTGACCAGTACCGTTTACTTGATTCACAGTGATTCTAAATTATTATTTATGTGATTTGTTAGTAATGAATTTTTTGTTGATGACATTGTTTCAGATTCGACCTATGTTTTACGCCAAAAGTGCCAAAATGTGAAGGGCTTCAACAATGAAACAAAAATGTTTTCTAGGTTAAAATTTGTGTAGAATCCAATCTGAAAGTCAAAAAATTGCAATAAATGTTGGGACATGTTAGGAGATTAACGCGTTTTGGGGATTGCGCAATGCAGAGTCCCATCGAATAAAATATATGGTATTTGCTGATTTAAATTGCATCTGGCGTTGATAAAAAAAAAATTTTCCTCAAATATTTTGTAGTTTGGACAAAAAAATTAATACTCTCTTCTTGAGGTATGTCGTGGGCATAATCGATCTCAACTTTTCAACAATGTAACCCTTTTCGTTTTTTTTTTCCACTGGTCTCAAAGCGCCGAATCAGTAAAATTTGGATTCCGCAAATGATAAAAAAAAAAATTCTCCAAATTTAGACAGGAGTGAAAAAAAGTTCATACCATAATATGTAGGGACTTGCATCGGGCATAAATCGATTAAATTTTCAAGCCTACAGCTCTTTTAGTTTTCTCGTAGTTCAATTTGATTTTGAACAACAATAATTTTTTCACGCACTGGGAAAATCAAGGAGGTAGGGGAAACATTATTGTATTTTTTTAATTCTTCCTATACGTGAAATGAAGAAGTAAGGTATCAATTGAAAGCTATTAATTCTGCATAAACAGGAAGGTAAACAAAATCATCACTGTAGACCCTTCCTTTCCAGAGATGTGAATGTGCAAAGCAAAATTTTTTGTTCGAAAGTACACAATTTGAATTGTCGATTTGTAAGGGACATGTCAATTTGAATGGTTCTGGTGGCAAATTATGAAAAATAAGTGATAAAACAAATCTTGAATCCATAAGTTACTACCTTAACTGATATATTAACATTATAAAGGTCATACATATGTATATTGTAGAATCTTAAGCATCAAAGTGGTAGGTTGAAAATTTTTGCACCTCGGAAAAGTGTGAGTTTGGGCAAAATCGACCAAAAATCAAATTTTGTAGCAAAATGGTGTAGCTACAGGGTTTTCGATTGAACAAATTCATAATCTACGAAAATTTTATCCTAGAAAGAAAAGACCATCTTAACTATTAAACATGGTTGTTTTTGCTCCGAAATTAATTTTTCACACTTTGGCACTTAAAACCTCAGTTCATTCTGAAACATGTCTTATCTTTTTTTTCTTCAATTTTTTTTTTTAAAAACAACAAATGAGTAAAGAGGTTAAGTATTAGTTTGCGGCGAATAAGTGAAGTGAGTTGGTAGGCTCCACACAGTCGGATCAGCGGTTTTGAATCAAGGAAGTTTAAGCAACGTCGGCCGGTCTGGGCTTGTCTGGGAGACCAGACACCAGGTATTATCTGTGGTGATCTTGTGTTTTTGACTAAATCCCTTCCAATCATGATACTTTTTGTTTTCCGCTCCTAAATTATTATTAAGAAAACACCTTGCATGCTAAGTTTCTAACGAAAAGAGACCAATTGTAACATTTCATTTTTTTTTTTCGCACGTGTACGGATGAAACTATCGAACTATTGGCATCAAACACTAAACCTTTACGACTTGGATTTTCTTACGGCCTCCCTCCTATATCCGAGTCGACTATCATTGTATAAAATAAGTTATTTAATAAGTTTTGTATTCCAATTTTCTCGACAATTTTATAGTTAATAATTATCATTTTTTTATTTATTGGGTTACTTTATCAAGTTATTCGTTAAAGTTATTAAGTTTATTTATATTTCAGTTTATATTTATAAGTTTATATTTATTCAGTTTATAATGATTCAGTTTAACATTTCTGTAGTCAGTTTATCATTTAATACTGATTATATTTATTCAGTTTATACTTATTTTCACGTTTACATTTATTCAGTTTATACTACTTTATTTATTGGTTACTCTATCAAGTTATTCAGTTTATAGTTTTAAGTTTTTTAGATTCAGTTTATATTTAGTCAAGTTGTATATTTATCAGTTTATTACTTATTCAGTTTACATTTATTCGTTTATAATTTACTTTTATTAATTCGGTTTATTGATAATTTATTCAGTTTAATTAAATTTACTTATTATATTTATGTTTTATTGATATATTCAGTGTATACTTATTCAGTTTACACTTTTCAGTTTATATTTAATTTATATTTAGTCAGTTTATTATTCACTTATATTTTATTCGGTTTATTGATATTTTATGCAGGTAAGTATATTTACTTATTTATTTATGTTTATTGATTTATATTTATGTTAGTATCAATATATTTATATTAGTTACCATTTTATATAATATATAACCCTATATCGCACCTTAGGGAGGCACTGATCTTTGTTATGTACTAATGATTACGTTAGGGAGACATTTTACTGTCTCCCTAACGTTTCCTTTAGAATTGCGGTTTATTCGTCAAAGGATATGAATATTAATTTATGCAAATGAAGGGTAATCCCTAGAATAACAAGATTGAATATAATTAAATAACCTTAGAGCTCATTATAAGATAATGAATTATTTATCTGTCTCCCTAATATACCATTGTAATTTATATATTATGTAGTTAGATTATTAATATATATAATCATTTAGCTAAGTGAAATCACACATAGACGCAAGAAAATGATGAAGAGTGAGAAGAAGAAATAAGGATGAAAAGGGACAGCTAAATTTGGGATTGGAGAATTGGACAACTTCTTACCGCAAAAAAGCTCGACAAAAGAGGGAGGGACCTTCTATTTTTTCTTTTGTTATTTGACATTAACAAGTCATCATCATGACATATGATGATGCTGATAATGTCATTGTTCGGGTGGGTTCCGTATCCAGGAGTAGTTTCCCTCGGGACGCGATAGTTCTGTGGTACGAATCATACAGGGCCCGTCTTCCTTGGTAGTAAGCGCTTTCCGCAGGCGTAGATTCCATGGAGGATAGTGATTAGTCAACGGGCGCCTGAAAACCAATTTAGTCTTTCTACATATTATTTTGGGACACTATCGCTGCTGCTACAAAAATATGCCACTGAATGTGAAACAGACCTAAAATAAACGTAACGAAAGAGTTGAAAAATGGGAAATTTATTCGGCCGTATTTGTTGACTTGCTTCCATGGATTTCATGTTCAGGAAATATATGTTATAAAAATATTTACTAAAAATAACAATAGTCGCACGTGCGACATATTACTGAACTATAAATTTGCTTATAAACATGAATAATACGTTGGATTCTCTATGTACACGTTACACACGATCCTAAAGTCGGCTGCCGCTGGTTTTTTGGATGCGCTTTCTGGCGGTGCGGATTATACGTTAAGGTCTGAATCGTAATACGGCGATTTTTAGGCCCTGCGGCTTTATACGCCGCGCGGCTTATAATCCGAAAATTACGTTATTGGGGGTCTTTACTAACCTACTGTGTGGTTAACTCGTTCCATTTGTCTTTAGTGAGTCCTAACAAGGTAACAGGTGTTGACCTTTTACGCCTAATTATTGGGGTTTACTACTATACTGTGTTGGTAACCTCATCCATCTGTCTTTAGTGAGTCCTAGCAAAGGTAACAGGTTGGGCCTTATTCTTTGCGGATGGGTTACTAAATTCTGTGTTGGTTAATTCATTCCTCTTGTCTTTAGTGAGTTCCTAACAGGTAACAGGTTGTGGCCTTCTTTTTCATGGTATTGGGTTTACTAACTTTACTGGTTGGTTAACTCATCCATTTGTCTTTAGTGAGGCTAACAAGGGTACAGGTTGTCGACCTCCTTCTTTGCCTGATTGGGTTTACGAAACCTTACTGTGGTGGTTAACTCGTTCTCTTGTCTTTAGGGAGTCCTAACAAGGTAACAGGTTGTTGCCCTTCTTTCTTGCCTGGTATTGGGTTTTACTAACTTACTGTGGTGGTTAACTCATCCATCTTGTCTTTAGTGAGTCCTAACAAGGTACCAACACCCCCAAGTTGTTGAACTATGCTTTGCCTGTTATTGGGTTTACTAACCTTACTTTGTTGGTTAACTCGTTCCTTCTTGTCTTTATGAGGCCCTAACAAGGTAACAGTTGTTGACCTACTTCTTTGCCTGGTATTGGTTTTACTAACCTTACTGTGTTTGTTAACTCATTCCATCTTGTCTTTAGTAGTACTAGCAATGTAACAGTTGACCCTCTTCTTTGCCTGGTATGGGTTTACTAACCTGACTGGTTGGTTAATATTCCATCTGTGTCTTAGTGAGGTCCTACACACGGTAACAGGTGTTGACCCTCTTCTGCTGGTATTGGGTTTACTAACCTTACTGTGTTTGTTAACTCATTCCATCTTGTCTTTAGGAGGTTGTAGCAAGGTAAAAAGGTTGTGGGCCTTCTTCTTTGCCTAGTATTGGGTTTACTAACCTTTACTGTGTTGGTTAACTCATTCCATCTTGTCTTTATGAGTCCTAGCAAGGTAACGGTTGGGCCTTTTCTTTGCCTAGTATTGGGTTTACTAAACCTTACTGTGTTGGTTAACTCTTTCCATTTGGTCTTTAGGAGTCCTAGCAAGGTAACAGGTGTGGTCTTCTTCTTGCCTAGTATTGGCGTTACTAACTTAACTGTGTTGTTAATTGTTCCCCCATCTTGTCTTTAGTAGTCATAACAAGGTAACAGGGTTGTGACCTTCTTCGTTGCCTAGTAGGGTTACTACCCTTACTGTGTTGGTTAACTCATTCCATCTTGTCTTAGTGAGTCCTACAAAGGTTAACAGGTGTGACCTTCTTCTTTGCCTGGTATTGGGTGTACTAACCTTACTGTGTTTGTTAACTCATTCCATCTTGTCTTTAGTGAGTCCTACAAGGTAACAGTGTTGACCCCCCCCCCCCCCCCCTTTTCTTGCTGTATTGGGTTTAAGAAACCTTCTCGTGTTGGTTAATATTCCATCTGTCGTGTGAGTCCTAACAAGGTAACATGTTGTGGGCCTTCTTCGTTGCTAGATTGGGTTACTAACCTTACTGGTTTGGTTTACTTTTCCCATCTTGTTATTAGTGGTACTAACAAGGTAACAGTTGTGACCTTCTTCTTTGCTGGGTATTGGGTTTACTACCTTACTGTGTTGGTAACTTTCCATTTGTCTTAGTGAGTCTAACAAGGGTAACCCGGTTGTTGACCGTCTTCGCCTAATATTGGGTTTACTAACCTTACTGTTTTGGTTAACTCGTTCCATCTTTTCTGTAGTGAGCCTACTAACAAGGTAACAAGGTTGTTGGCATTCTTCTTTGCCTAGTATGGGTTTTACTAACCCTTACTGTGTTGTTAACTCATTCCATCTTGTCTTTAGTGCGTCCTAAACAAGGTGAAACAGGTGGTTGGCATTCTTCTTTGCCTGGTATTGGGTGTACTAACCTTACTGTGTTGGTTTAACTAGTGCATATTGTCTTTAGTGAGTCCCTAACAAGGAACAGGGTGTTGACCTTCTTCTTTGCCGGTATGGGTTACTAACCCTTACTGTTGTTGGGTTAAAACTCATCATCTGTCTTTAGTGAGTCCTAACAAGGTAACAGGTTGTGGGCCTTCTTCTTTGCCTGGGTATTGGGTTTTACTAACCTACTGTGGTTGGTTAACTCATTCCATCTTGTCTTTGAGTGAGTACTAAAAGGGTCACAGTTGGTTGCCCTCCTTCGTGCCTGGGTATTGGGTTTACTACCTTACTGGTGTTAACTCGTTTCCATCTTGTCTTTAGTGAGTACTAACAAGGTAACAGTTTGTGGGCCGCTTCTTTGCCTAGTATTGGGTTTACTAACCTTACTGTATTGGTTAACTCGTTCCATATGTCTTTAGTGCGTCCTAACAAGGTAACAGGTTGTTGACCTTCTTCTTTGCCTGTTATTGGGTTTACTAACCTTACGTGTTGGTTAACTTGTTCCATTTGTCTTTAGTGAGTCCTAACAAGGTAACAGTTTGGTGACCTTCTTCGCCTAATATTGGGTTTACTAACCTTACTTTGTTGGTTAACTCGTTCCATCTGGCGTTAGTGGAGTCCTAGCAAGGTAACAGGTGTTGACCTTCTTCTTTGCCTAGTTAGTGGGTTACTAACCTTACTGGGTTGGTTAAACTCTTCATCTTGTCTGTGAGTCATAACAAGGTAAAGGTTGTGGGCCTTCTTCTTTGCCTAGTATTGGGTTTACTAACCTTTACTGTGTTGTTAAACTTGTTCAGTTCTTGTCTTTAGTGAGTCCTAACAAGGTTAACAGGGTGTGGGCCTTCTTTGCCTAGTATTGGGTTTACTAACCTTACTTTGTTGGTTAACTCGTTCCATCTTGTTGTAGTGAGTCATAACAAGGTACAGGTTGTTGCCTTCTCTTCGCCTAATATTGGGTTTACTAACCTTACTGTGTTGGTTACTTCAATTCCATCTTGCTGTAGTGAGTACTAAAAAGGTAACAGGTGTTGACAGGTCTTCTTGCCTAGTATGGGTTATAACCTTACTGGTGGTTAACTCCTTCCATCTTGTCTTTAGTGAGTCCTAGCAAGTTGGTAACAGGTTGTTGACTTATTCTTTGCTGGATTGGGTTTACTAAACTTACGTGTTGGTTAACTCATTCCATCTTGTTTTTAGTGAGTCCTAACAAGGTAACAGGTTGTGGGCCTTCTCTTTGCTGGTATGGGTTTACTAACCTTACGGTGGTGGTAACTCATTCCATTTGTCTTTAGTGAGTCCTAACAAGGAACAGGTTGTTGACCTTCTTCTTTGCCTGGTATTGGGTTTCCTACTTACTGTGGTTGGTAACTCATTGCCTTCTGTCGTGAGTGAGTCCTAACAGGTAACAGGTTGTTGCCTCTCTTTGCTGGTATGGGTGTACTAACCTTACTGTGTTTGTTAACTCATTCCATCTTGTCTTTGTGAGGTCCTAACAAGGTAACGTTGTGGGCCTTCTCTTGCTAGTATTGGGTTTACGAACCTCTGTGTGGTTACTTTTCCATCTTGTCGTTAGTGAGTCCTAACCAAGGTAAACAGGTGCGTTGACCTTCTTCTTGCTGGTATTGGGGTTACTAACCTTACTGTGTTGGTAAAACTCGTTCCATTTGTCTTTAGTGAGTCCTAACAAGGTACAGAGTTGTTGCCTTCTTCTCTCTGCCGAGGTATGGGTTTACAACCTTACGGGGTTGGTTAACTCGTTCCATCTTGTCTTTAGTGCGTCATAACAAGGAACAGGTTGGGACCTCTCTGGCCTGGGTATTGGGTTACTAACCGTACTGTGTTGTTAACTCATTCCATCTTGTCTTTCGTGAGTCTAACAAGTAAACCAGGGTGTTGGACCTTCTTCTTTGCCCTGGTATTGGTTTACTTAACCTTACTGTGTTGGTAACTTCATTACCATCTTCGCGCTTAGGGAGTCCTAACAAGGTAACAGGTTGTTGACCTTCTTATTGCCTGGTATTGGGTTTATAACCCCTTACTGTGTTGGTTAACTCATTCCATCTTGTCTTTAGTGAGTCCTAACAATGTACAGGGTGTTGACCTCCTTCTTTGCTGGTATTGGGTTACTAACTTACTGTGTGGTTAACTCATTCCATCTTGTCTTAGTGAGTCCTAACAAGGTTAACAGGTTGTGAACTTCTTCTTTGCCTGGTATTGGGTTACTAACCTTACTGTTTTTTTTTTTTTTTGTTGGTTACTCATTCCATCTTGTCTTTAGTGAGTCCTAACAAGGTAACAGGTTGTTGACCTGCTTCTTTGCCTGTATTGGGTTACTACATTACTGTGTTGGTTAACTCATGCCATATGTCTTTAGTGAGTCCTAACAAGGTACAGTTGTGGACCTCCTTCTTGGCATTGTATTGGGTTTACTAGCCTTACTGTGTTGGTTAACTCATTCCATCTTGTTTTAGGAGTCCGTAACAAGTAACAGGTTGTTGAACTTCTTCTTTGCTTGGTATTGGGTTTACTAACCTTACTTTGTTGGTTAACTCGTTCACATGATGGCTTTGTGAGCCATAACAAGGTGACGGGTGTGGCCTCTTCTTTGCCTGGTATTTGGGTGGCAATAACAACAAGCTTCACTGTATACAGACATTTTCTTAAAACTGCATTATAAAACTGTCAACAGCAACAGAACAAAACAAATAATTAGAAATTTGCGGTTCTCGTCTTCAGCGCTATCAAGAACCACTGATCGAAACTAAAAGTCTGTTGCAGATTTATGCTGCTTCTGATAATAAGCATAAATTCTTGGGAAAAAATGAAAATGCTGACTTCGAATAAATATAATGACTAGATACAGTACTGTGTTGTGGTAGTTGTTCTTAAGAATATCAGTGTTTTAGGCTATAAACAAACAATATCCTCAATTTTGTCAAAGTGATTGTTTTTCATTGATTGTCATTGGAAATGTTACCTGCAAGGTATAAAAAGCATGAGAAAACAACTTTTTAAACAGGGCAATTTTTTGGCAATTAAATGTCAGGATTTCCGAAATTTTGACATCATGAAATCACAGAAAAAATTATACTTTTAAGGTACCCTTTATCAGGTTAATGTCGTTTTCATGAAAGACAGTTATTAAATTGGTTTATATGATGCAGCACAAGCAATGAGAGACACAATGGGCATATTTAAATTTGGAATAAATGAAGGTGTTGCCTCAAGAGAACGGCTTAACTTCAAAAATTTGACGGGGACAGCTCTCAAGAAATAGGTTATCAGTGAAAGTCATTATAGCAGTTCCTTAAAGCAATAAAGCACATTTTTGAAGAGTGCCTCAAATTTTCAAAAAAGTTTGAGATTTTTGCACAGTTATGGGGGGTTTGGTCTAGTAAAACTATACCTGCGAGTGGTAAAGCTCAAAAGTGTTATTTGTCATAAAGGGGCTTTTGTAATTACAAGCTGGGGATCGTGATGTAACTTAATAGCGGAGCTGGGGAAAAGCCAAAATTTATGTACGAAATGATTAAATTGTGCCAATCACGAAAAATGAAACATCTAACTGACTGGACTTGAAACCGAACAGACCTGAAACTAATGGATGCGTGTGACACGTATAGGCACAATTTCACGGCTATTTCATAGTGAAGAAGTTTCCAGCAGCCTGAATTAGACGGGAGATTCTCCTTTAATACTTATTAATTACAACATTCCTTCTTTTGGGACACATAGCAAAAGGTTAAGCTTTACCATTCAGAGGTATTGTTTACTAGTCTTACCAATGCGCAAAAAAATTCAATATCCAGAAAATTGGAGGGGGGCGCTCTTAAAAAAAAATGCTGTTATTGCTTTAGGTATATACCTTACCTGCATTTCTTGAGAGCTTGGTACCATTTCTTGGCTAGCAATATCATGATCCATGAGTAAGTCTTGCAGCTCTAGATATAAGATGTGATTCTGTAAGTAGATTTGTTTCTCTTTTCTCATGGCCTCCTCAGCCTAGATGGGCAATAAATAAAGCAAATCTAATTAGTGTGAAGTCGGGGGGATCGACAATGAATGAATAGGGCACTAATAAGCAATAATAACACAAGGCATGCTTCTGAGTGCTTTCTCCTAGACTGGTTCATACCTGCCAACATGGAGAACCCAAAATTAAGCTGAATGTGTTGCAAACTAGAGCCCTGCAGGGCAAGATTTTTTTAAACCCCGACCACGGGGACTACCCCGGTTTGGATCCATTCCCCGCCCCAACCAGACCAGTTAAGGGCAAACCCCACCGACCCGGACGGTGCTCGACTTTTTTCATGGGACCGGGACCGGCCTCTTTTGATAGACCAGACCGGAGCTCACGTAAAATTCCCCGGTAGGCGAGTCCATGTGAACTGAGAAGTTGCTGAACTTTAAACACAAAGTTTCAGATTCATTGTTGTGGTGTTACCGCTCTACTTGGTATTTATGTTATGTTCAAAAAATGATGACAGTAACGGGCGTCATTGCCATTCTTGGTCAAATATTTTACCTTTTCCGAAATCCGAATATAAAAATTGACAAAAATCTTGTTGTACAATGTTAGGACTATATCAGTGAAACAAAAACATATTTATTCGTTCCCACAATCATTACATCAGTATTTACATAGTAATACATGATAAGTAATTTAATACATGAAATATAAAAATGTGGAAGAGTACTGGAAGTAAGCCAAATAATGGCCTGTCAAATCCCAGACTCTGTTTCTATTAGTTTAACCATTGTTATAATTTGAAATGAGTGACGTTTTCTATTAAATTAAAGAGTGAAGATTTATTTGAGTTTTTGAACATTGGGTGGAATGATGTTCCATTTGTTTAACCCAAGTATGATATAGATTACCAATAAATCAGTTTATATTAGGTATTTGATAGTCTGAAGAATTCTTGTATGGAATAAGGTGATTATTGGATTGTTACAACATGTTATAACTGTGGAGGGCAATAGATTGTTGCTGCATTTTGTACATTGAAAGTTCCAATATTAAGTTTTACACCAAACCATTAGTTTTAGTCTGATTGTATAATGAGGATTAGATAACTTCTGTAATCACTATTGCTCACTGTCTCAGTGCCGCTTTTGATAGAATGGGCAGCTTCTGCTTTCAGCATTGCAACATGTGTGTGTGCTGTGATGGATGACCTTATTGTTTTAATAATGAATTAAACAAGCTGCAGTTGTCGTGAAGCACTATAGTATTCAAGTCCCAAATGGGTTGTTTTTTGTAGAAAATCTCTAGACATGGGCCCATTTTTCAAGCCAAAATCCCTAGATATGGGTCATGTTTTATCTTTCGAAATAAAGGCCATTGTTTTAAATTTCGAAATCAGAACAGATCAGATGCGACTTTTGTCCAACGCAGGGAATTTCGCTGTTGCTGTTAGGTTGGCATATCCTACCCCCCTGGTCCGACGTTTGAACTGGTTCCGCTCGTTTTCTTCAATATTACAGGGAATTACAAGTTTTCTAGAAACCAGCGAACATCTTCAGCCGATATGGGGGAAGCGCCCTGATCTGTGTATCAGTAGGGAAGCCCCGCAGTGTGTTTGTTATGCTATAATAAAGATGAAACTGGCAAGCGAGCGAATCTAGTGTATGAACGAAGCACTTTTGGATTTTAACTTGAAAATAGATTTAGAATCCATACTGAACCCATTGACTTTATGCAGGAGATTCGTATGCTGTCATGTGCATGTAGTGTAAATGGTTTCAGACAAACCATTTTTGAGAAATGGGGCGGAGCACTCCCAATTACTGCATACACTTAAGGCCGAACCGTAGCCGGGAAAAATGCGACGGTGAGGCTTGCAGAACTAGATGAAACCAGGACAATCCCAGATATACATTTTCATATATATATTGCTCTGATTTTTTAACAGCTTAAAATTATTTCCCCGGACCGAAAGCCACATAGCCCCGACCCTACCCGACCCGTCCAAATGATCCCGGACCGGACCGGGAATAATGTGATAAAATGCACCCCGACCCGATTTCGGTCCGGTCTGGTTCGGTCCGGTCCTGGGAATTTCAGGGTGCCCCGCAGGGCTCTATTGCAAACATCTCATCACGAAAGCCCTTATGGGTGGTGTCTCTTTCTGATCCACTTTAGGGCCTCTAGTGGAGTACACAGAGGCACAGTCTCCTGAAGTTTATGGTTTGAATTTGCAGAAATCAGGATTCCCTTTTTTACAATTGGGGAAGTTCAAAATAGGATGATTCCTATAAAACAGGGAGAAGGTTTGGCAGGGAATGCTGGTTGTATCTTTCCACTGGAACCATACATGCTCGCCTGTGTTCGAAGTGATCTGAAAGCTATGACCCAATTATGACCCTAGCCCACCTCTAAAGCAATATTGCTTACCTGTTTTTGCTAGTCAGCATCATGGGTTTACTATTAGAGGTGATAAAGAACAACTTAAAGGCTGATAGAGCTTATCTGTTGCCAGTCAGCCTGCGGGTTTTACTATTAGGGTGATAAGACCCCTAAAATGCTGGATTATAGCTTCTCTGTTTGCCAGTCAGCATGCTGTTTACATTAAGGTTATTTAAAGACCCAACGTTGAGGCGATTATAGCTTATATCTGTTGCCATCAGCATGCATGGGTTTACTATTGAGGGGATAAGACCCAACTTAGAGGCTGGAATAGCTTACATCGGTTGCCAATTCAGCATGCATGGGTTATCCTATTAGAGGTGATAAAGACCCCCAACTTAGAGGCTTGATATCGCTATCTGTTGCCAGTCACATGCATGGGTTACTATTTAAGGTGATTAAGACCCAACTTAGAGGCTGGGTATAGCTTATCTGTCCATCATCATGCATGGGTTTACTATTAAAGGTGATAAAGACCCAACTTAGAGGCTGGGTATAGCTTTTTCTTTTGCCAGTCAGCATGCATGGGTTTACTATTAGAGGTGATAAAGACCCACTTAGAGGCTGGATATAGGCGTACTGGTGCGCCAGTCAGCATGCATGGGTGTACTATTAAAGGTGATAAAGACCCAACTTAGAGGCTGGGTATAGCTTATTCTGTGCCAGTCAGCATGCATGGGTTTACTATTAGAGGTGTTAATTAAAGACCCAACTTAGAGGCTGGATATAGCTTATCTGTTGCCAGTCAGCATGCATGGGTTTACTATTGAGGTGATCAGACCCAACTTAGCGGCTGGATATAGCTATTAGTCTCTGTTGCCGCAGATCAGCATGCATTAGTTTACTATTAAAGGTGATAAAGACCCAACTTTGAGGCTGGATATACTTATCTGTTTTGCCAGTCCATCATGCATGGGTTTTTAACTATTAGAGGTGATTAAGACCCAACTAGATGCTGTATATCGCTTATCTGTTGCCAAGTAGCATGCATGGGTTTACTAGGGTTATAAGACCCAACTTAAAGGCTGGATGAGCTTATCTGTTGCCAGTCAGCATGCATGGGTTTACTATTGAGTTGATAAAGACCCAACTTAGAGGCTGGGTATAGCTTATCTGTTGCCATCAGCCTGACATGGGTTTACTATTAGATGTGATAAAAGACCCAACTTTGAGGCTGGATCTAGCTTATCTGTTGGCCAGTCCGCATGCAGTGGTTTACTATTATAGGTGATTAAGCCCAACTTAGAGCTGGATATATTAATCTGTTGCCATCAGCATTGCATGGGTTTACTAAATTAGGGTGATAAAGACCGCAACTTAAGGCTGATATAGCTTCTCTTTGCCAAGTCAGCATGCATGGGTTTACTATTAAGAGGACCTGATAAAGACCCAACTTAGAGGCTGGATATAGCTTCTCTGGTGCTGGTCAGCAGCCTTGGTTTACTATGAGGTTCATAAGACCCAACTTAGAGGCTTGGTATAGCCTTAATTACGCGTGTTGCGGGTCAGCTTGCATGGGTTTACTGACGCCATTTTCATTGACATGTATGTGATAGGGCCGTGGTAGTTTGATCAACTCCGGTATTCTCTCGTAGTCGTTGTCGGTCAGAGTGGACTGGTAAACTCATGTTAACTGAAAACAAGAAGGTATACAAATCAGGGTGGATATTAAAGGCTGCCTCAGAGATTTTGAATATACTTATTTGGATAGAAATTAAAAATAGTCATCTAGAACTAAAGAATGGTCACTTACAAAGTTGGAAATGAAATCAGTTGTTTCCGTTTGCATGCAGTAAACATGTTGCACAGTAGATCAGTGCCATAGCTAAGGATACCGTGTATAACAACAATTCCGGGATCCGGATTTGTAATAAAGTTTTGGGGTTTTGCCACTTCGAATGGGGCTTGGCTGTTTTCGCGCCGATTTTTTACTTCCAGCCTAAAGATCATCTTTCAATTCTTGTGTTCAAACCAAAAAGAACACAAGACCAAAGTAGAAAATTTTGGTTTTGTTTGCATAGCATGATCATGCCTATCCACTATCAGCCCCTTTCTTCAGGATTATACATCACTTAGCAATGGCCCCTTCATTTTTCAAATTAATTGATTTTTTTTTTGGGGGGGGGGGGATTTTAAATAGTTTATTGAGAATTGTTAAATTTACTGGTTATGGTAAAAACTGACAACACCATGTTTAACTTGGCAATTGTGTAGATTATCTATTACAGAGGAATATCTATTGCTCCTCTAACAACACTGGCTTTTTAGTTTAATTGGTAATAGCACTGTGCTAGTAATACAGAGGTGGCCGGTTCGAAGTATGAGATGAAATTTTCCAACACTGATGCATTGTGGGATTGACACAACCACCTCTGAATGGTGAATGAATCACACATGGTTTTCTCACGACACAAAACTGCTTATAACATACCGTATTGTTCCTAATTAACGCCCCGGGGCGTGCATTTTCAAAATGGGGGGCATTTATTACAATCAAAAGGAAAGCCAAAATCCCCCTTACAACATGCCTTATGTTCGCTGATTACCAATAACAAACCAATGAGCAGGCGGTCCGCCGCTTTTTCGCACGCACCAGATCACAGATCCCTACAATTAAACTAGTTACAACGTGCAACAACGCGATTATATCATGGATTACGACAGTCCTGGTCATTTAATCATGTGATTTAGGTAAGCTTAAGGTAGGCTTGTTTTCCGAGTTTTTGTCTATCGTGTTCCCTACTTGATATGAGGCGGATACTTGTACAACACTGACTATTAATACAGTGGGAAACAGATTTGCAGTTTTGATGCTAGTCGCGATAATGCATAGTGTTGCAACCCCCTATTCACTACTGTGCAATATTGATGGTTAACCACCAAAACGGTAGTTTTTATCTATATCTAAGAAAGCAATGGATTTTGAAAGCTTAAATTTTCAGGCCACCAATGCGAAATACGACCTTTTCCTATGATATAAAAATTGGATACTACTCCGGATAATCAGGGGGGCCAAGGCGATCGGAACAAGCACCTATACTCATTTTCTTGAAATGTGTTACCCAAAATCATAGGGGCATTTATTAGAGCAGGGGCGTTTATTAGGAACAACACGGTACAAGTTTTACTATTATGAATGTAAACATAAGACGTTTGCCTCATAACTTTGAGAAATTAAAGGAGTGTATTAAATCACTTAATCACGACTTCACAATCATTGGTTTGAACATTAAACACCCCTTAAAGAAAAACCGCAGACTATTCAGTCTTCTGGTATAATTAAGACACCAACAGCGTTGGGCATGAAAAGGGGGGCGTGTGTATCCTATATAAAAAAAAAATACCTAAAAAACAATCATTTGAAATATAAAGTCCGTAATGATTTGTGTAAAGCAAACACAGATTATGAATCGTTTCCATATAGATTGAAAATCCTAATGCAAAGAACGTAGTGGTTGGAATAGTTTACAGAACACATACACCCATAGACACTTTTACATCGGATTTTCAAATATTTTTTACAAAATAATTGCGAAAACAAGATTCTTATGTCATGGGTGATGTTTAATATAGATTTGCTCAAAGATGATGTCGATAGACCGCTCATGACTATGCTTGACCTCATTTATTCCATTCAATGTTACCAACATATATAAACCCACACGAATTACAGAAAGAGTGCACATAATAGATAATATACTACATTACTAATGTGAAAATGTAGTAAATTCTGCTATTATAGTTACGGATATAACTGATCATATTGCCTACATTTTTAGTTAGTAATTTGCGTATTGTAATAAACTTGTACCATAAAAAGAAATATGATATAAAAGATTGCATAATAGGATATATGAATTTTTAAGAAAGAGTTACAAGGTCGAGTGGCAAAATATTCTTGAAATAATCTGCTGATGTTGACTAGTGTATTTACCGATAATTTAATGATTTATAAATAAGTGTATTCCATTAAAAACGTAACATTATATAGAAAGATCCGCGGTCCAACCGTGGATTTCAACAGGTTTGTTA